>CM053596.1:251220398-251251130 GCA_028646575.1 Pseudocheirus occidentalis
CAAGGACAAATGCAGGTAGGACTCTTGGTAGGGAAAAATAAACCATGTATATAAGAAGGAATTAACTGCCTATATGCATGCAGAGTGAAGGATATTCAAGGAGTAAACAGTAGTGGATAAGAAAATACCTCATTATTTCCCCCCAAAATAATTGCATTCAAATCCATAAATCAAAGTAAAGTACATATGAACCTTACTGATAGATTCTGAGAAATAATTTGTGTTTATGGGTGCCAAGCAAATACAATATACTCATAATCATCTAATTAAATAATTTCCAATTAAAGACTAGTATCTCTTTATGGTACTACCAGACACTTTTGTTGGACAAATGATAAACTTATATTATATAAAAATTGCTTGCTAGGCATGATTTACTTCAGTGGAGAAGCAGTTAACTAGTGAACTTCAGTTCGTGTACTGAATTGATAAGGTGAAAAAAAAATGTGACGCTCTCTTCTTTATATGTGACCTAGAAGTTACTAACACACTCTTGATAAAACATCAATTTTGAGGTTTGTGTTTTAATTTTTTTTTGGCGGGGTGGTGGTGGTGATGGATTTTTATTGAACAGTCCATAAAATTTGCTGGTCTTCTATACCTCAATTTGAGGTGATATCTCTAGTACAATGCCACAGATCTCTCTGCTTTATTTACTCTTTGGGGCCCTTCTTGGATGAACTCGTAAGCATGCTTATCACATTTGGGGGTGATATGAGTCTGAAAGGCAGAGCTAATAAGTTGGATGATGGAAAGATAATTCAAAAACATCTTAAAAGGCTAAGATGATGGGCTGGAACTCATAAGAGCCAATTCAGTAAATATTAAGTACCTAATATGTGCTGGATGCTATATTAGTTGGTAGAGATATAAAGACAAAAACAAATCAGTTTCTGCTTTTGAGAATCTTATTCTAGTCAGTATGAAGAGCTATTAGGTGGTGACAAATATAGCCCTGCATTTCAGTTCAAAGAATTAATTCACTATTTTGGTACAGTGGTTCATATATTTAACACTGGAAGGATTGTGTTACCTAGAAACTTGATATGTCAACAATGTGACATCAGCTAAAAATACTAATGTGGTTTATGATATATAAGAATGGTGTCTAGATTAGGGGTTCTTGAATGACTTTATGTAACTTGGATCCGTCTGATGATGGCCAATCTATGGACTTCTTCACAATAATATATATAAAGGCATAAAAAGAAATATATAATATTACAGAGGAAATTAATATTGAAATACAGTTATCCAAGTAGTAAGGGCATCTAGGATCCTAGGAGATAGAGGGCGGGACCTGAAATCAGGAAAACTCATCTTCCTGAGTTCAAACCTGACCTCAGTCACTTACTAGCTAAGTGACCCTGGGCAAGTCACTTAACCCTGTTTGCTTCGGCTTCCTCATCTGTACAATGAGTTGGAGAAGGAAATGGCAAAACAACCTAGTATCTTTGACAAGAAAACCCCAAATGGGATCATGGAGAGGAGAGCTGGAAATTACTAAAATGACTGGACAGAAACAAAAACCGAGTATTTAAACAACAACAAAAACCGACAAACAAGTGCAAGGAACCTGATTTAAAACCCCCTGGTTTAAGGAGAATAATTTATATAATAAAAACAATACAGTAAAAAGAAACAACTTTGAAATATTGTAGGTATTCTGATCAACACAATAGAACTAAATATTGTTCCAGAGAATTCATAATACAACATGCTACCAGATTTAAGATAGAGAGGTGATGAAATCAAAGTGAAAATTAAGGCATACACATACACACACGCAGTTATACACACTACATCTCTGTGTGTTGTGTGTGTAAATGTGTATAGTCAAGGAATCTTAGCCATGTTAAGTAAATTATATAATTTTAATAGGTTTTGATATTCTTGCTTTCTCAGTGGTTTGGGGCAGGGAAGGTAGGGAAGGAAAATTTAGAAATTAAAATGAGATTGAATTTTTTAAAGTCCTGGTTTAGGTCAGATGGCATTATAGTTCTACTATACCCAAGACTTGTCAGATTATGTCTAGACTATTTTATTTAATTTTAGGTACAACATTTTAAGATATTCATTGATAGGAGGCATCTAGGTGGTGTGGTGAATAGAGTATCTGCCATGAAGTCAGGAGGAAATGAGTTCAAATACAGCCTTAAGTACTTGATACTTTCTAGCTGTGTGACCTTGGGCAAGTGACTTAACCCCAATTGTCTTGTCTTTTCCCCTCAAAAAAAAAACCGTATCCATTGACAAACTGTAGTGTATACGGTAAAGAGCACTTGCATTAGCAAATGCTTTGAGAACTATGCCCTAATGGGGAATGATTAAAGCAACAGAAGATATTTAACTCCCGAATACAGCTTGGTTTGAGAGCAGTAATCAAAGGAATATGAAAAGAAAAATGGATGGTTTTTCAAAGCAGTGAGCTCCTCACCACCAGAATGGATAAAGAAGATTCTGGATAATGACCTAATAGGGATCCTGTAGAATAGATTCCCAGACTGTGTAGAAAGCTGAACAAGAAAATTTCTAAGGTTCTTCCAGGTCAGAGTCTGTAATTTCATGATTCAATGGCATGACATGAATCTCCCAATGACATTTGGTTAAAGTACATAGAGTAGTCTATTACTATGTATCATGTCATAGCCTTCTTTTATTAGTGGAGAAAATTGCTTATTAGTCTTAATATATATATGGGTAAGATTTTTTTTTTTTGTTCTATTTCAAATTCGGCCCCTGGGATGGTCTAACAGTATCTGAAGATAAATCAAAATCTTGTACACAAGTGGGTGGATCAAGCAGCTAGTTTGGAAAAAGGTTATCTATTGTTTATTGATTTCAGGGTGTTTGTTATCTTAACTTTAAGCTAGGAGACAAGGAGGAATCTGATAATCAAATGTTAAGGAAGAATATGTCCAAGTTTGACTCAGAATTCAATTAAGAGGAGCCAGGAAATAAAGAAATAAGAAGTCTCAGATAATTTTAAAAAATAGACATTTGTGGTATAGAACAAAAAATAGATGTTTGTGGTATAGAAAATATGGTGCCAGGCTGAATGGATCCTAGGAAAAAAGAATTCTGATGTCCCCACTGAGAGAGCATGAGTCATTTCGAGTATAACTGGATGTTTATCCAGTTTGCTTCAAGAAAGCAATGACGAAAGAGAAAACAAGTACAAGCTTTTATATATATGCTTTTAATCTGGTATAGACAACAGCAAGTCAGGCAAGGATGGATTATTCTTGGAGGAGGGAAGGCCAGGAATTACATGAGATGGATCTTGTTAGAGAAATGAACTAATCTTGGCATATATTCCACATATGTTGCTTTAGAGTCATACCTGAATGTTTTAACTTCTCTGAATCTCAGTTTTCTCATCTGTAAATTGAAGGGATTAGACCAGATGGTCTCTAAAGTTCCTTCCAGTCATAATATTCTATAACTTTATATGGTCAGAGTTATTGAAATTGCCAGATAATCTAGGGTAAAGAAGGACACTGAAAGTTACCAGGAGAAATAATTAATGTGACAAGAGGAGTACACTTCTAGTGAATTCATTCCTAGAATGCTGGTAGGAAATTAAACTTTGAAAAGACTGATACACAATGATTTTGTTAAACTGTAATATATTAGTTATGCAGCAAAGATTTTGACCTATAATCTAACCTTAGATTGAGTTAAGAACAATGGAAAAAAAATCAAGAATATTGGAGAGAATGAGTTGGAAAGGAATTGAGGAGGAACCAAGGAGGAAGAGTGAAGTGGTACAGTGGATGGAATGTGGGCTTGAAGTCTGAAAGACTCATCTCCTGGAGTTCAAATCCAGCACGTCATTTAACCCTATTTGCCTCAGTTTCCTCATCTGTAAAATGAGCTAGAGAAGGAAATGGCAAACCACTCCAGTATCTTGGCCAACAGAACCCTAAATAAGGTCATGAAGAGTCTGACATGACCAAACAACAACATGGAGGAACAACCAATTAGGGAAGAACAAAGAACAAGCTTAGTTTTGTAATTCTACTACTGTCGATTGTAATAGACTGATTAGACCTCTGTAACTTCTCTTTGCTCCTGTATTTTTTTCCCTGTAGTATTTTAAAGTAACTATTCCTTCCTATTCCTTCACCACTTGTGGGATTTTGTAGTGCAGTGGAAAGCATCCTCCCTCTCAAATCAAAGGCTATGGGTTCAAATCCTAGTACTGTCAGCTGTGTCACCATGGGCAAATCACTTTACATCTTGCTTTTTTCCAGTTTGGAATATGTGGTATTATTACCCTTGAACTTCTAAATAAAAAAGTTATATATGTTTTTTCCAGAAACTAAATGAGGAAGCAAGAAAAGGTTTTCTTCTGCTCTACAGACAGTCAGGTGGTGAATTCAAGTTTACCAATCAAAGATTAGTGCCACACGAAATTCATGAAGGATATTAGCATCTAAGTCCTGGGGCTGGATACTAAAGAAAAGTTAGGAGCCACAGGAAAAAATGGTTCATGGCATTCCATTTGGAAACTGAATTTTCCATTGAAATGACATTGGCAAATCCATAGATGAAATCTGTGAACAAGGCCTTAGTGCCAAACTAATTAAATGGCCCATAAGACTGCAAATGACATAAATAAAAGGGAGCTTCATTTTTTACCATTAATTTAGACAAATTAACAAGTAAATGTATGGGTTAAGGTTAAATGCACACACATATACCCTCATATACAAACTGCATACTGCAGGGAAGAATCAATAGCAAATTCATGAATTAGAGTTTCTATTTGTAGTTCTGTTGTAAAGGATAATATATCCCTGCTGTTTGTTAGCATAAAAACATTGCCTATATTTTGAATAAAAAATGTCAGGACAGGAAAACCTCCATTTATAATGGAAGTTTAAGTGATTTATAAAATTTATGTATAAATAGACTCCTAATTCAAAACTTGCCAAGTAATTTTACATTTTCCTTATGTTAACTATGACATATAAATCAGGACCTACTTGCAGAAATTCACCAATAAGCATGTAGGTGTCCCTATCTACAAACATCCAGAGAGACCCTGATGATGGCTTAGAAACCAGTTAAAACCAGGAGCACTCTTTCTAAGTCATGAAAACCAAATCAAAAGCCTCTTCTAATTGGTTCAGTGCTTTCTTACCCTACTTTGAGTAGTAGAGACCTTGTTTGCATCTCCCCCACCTTTTGGAAAGGGTGTTGACACTCTTGCTATATATTTTTTTATTTGCCCTAAATGAGTCTCTCATACTTAAGCTGGCTTTCCTCATCTAAGCATAGCGTGTACATGCATATATTCAAATGAAAGTATTCATTTTGTTCTATGATATAATGCATCTTCATGAAAATTGGATGACACAGGAGCAGGAACATTTAAGCTCATGGTTTTAAATGATAAGCTTTAGGAACTGTCACGCTAAAATGATCACTAACATTTCAATAGAAGAGTTTCCTACTTCTGAAAGGGGCATGGAATATTTTATTACTCTACATAGACAAAAGTTGCATATGCTGATTTGTATGGGGGAAAAAGGCATATGACTAGCAAACTTTGCATAATACCAATGTTTTACATTTATGCAGTGCTAAAGGATGAAACTAAAATCCTTTAATAAAAAAGAAAATTCCATTAAAAAAGTTGATTATGAAATTCCAGCAATACAGCCTATCAAATATGGTCAGCAAGTATTTTTTAAGCACCTACTATGATGATAAATATTAAGGAAACAAAGACAGAATCAAACAGTCCTTGACCTCAAAAAGTTTGTATTCTATCAAGTGACAAATATGGGCACATATAAATACACCTCAAAGAAATTCAAGGTAATTGGAGGATAGGGGTGAGGACATGGTATTAGCAGATGAGGATCATTGGAAAGAGTTCACCTAGAAGGGGGCACTTGAATTGAGTTACTAAGGAAATAAAAGATTGGTAGAGGTCATTAGGTGATCCAGTGGAGAGAATGATGGACTTGTTGTTGGTGAGACCTGATTTAAATCCCACCCCAGATATTTGCTAGATGTGGGAGCCTCAGCAAGTCAATTCTCCTCTAACACAGAATACAATATTGCAAAATGGTGATGCCTTTCTTATGGGTTGTCACAAGGATGGATTAAATGATAGCTATGTTATAAAGCACTTACAAACCCTAAAGTACTGTATAAATGCTGTCTACTATTGTAAGAAGTGGAGAAGAAGAGGGATTGGGTGCGTTCTTGGCATGGAGATGGGCTATCAGAACTTAATTTAGCTGACCGAGTAGTCTGAATGATTTCAGTCTGTTCTTTCTATCCTCCAGTGAAGTGAGAAGAACCTTAACAATCACTGTTAGACCAGAAGAAGTCAGGCAAAGAGGTGGATAGAGCATTAGACTTGGAATTAGAACAACTTGAATGTGAATTCTACGTCAGACTAGTTGATATGACCCTGAGTAAGGCACCTAACACTTGGCTACCTCAGTTTCCTCATCTGTAAAACAGGGACATAATAATACCACCCACACCATGTGGCTATTGTGACAATCAAATGAAATAATGGGTATTTTTGCAAACTTTACAATGCTTTATAAATATTAGTTAATATAAGTTTTGCAAAACTTAAAGCATTATATTATTATTATTATTATTATTATTATTATTATTATTATTATTATTAACAAAGAGGAAGAAGATCCACCCTACCCAACCCTACCTAGACCATTGGGTTAGGCCTTAGTTAACTCTTAAATCAACAATAAAATCTTTAGATACACAATCTATAAATTTTAAGCAACAGTCTTTAAATCACAGAATTTCATAATTAGAAGAAGCCTCAGCATTGGTATAAGCTTACGTGTGTCTATGAAGGAATTTCTATTATAACATCTAATTCCTGCTTGGACACTTCCAGTGCTAAGAATCTACTGCTTCCTTAGGTGATCTATCCCACTTTATTAGAAATGGTGTTGGTGGGTTTTTTTAAACATAAATCTGAAATCTCCCATTATACCTTAACAGCTTTCTCCCATTTTTCATTTTTTTTTCTTCTGTAACCTAGTGAAATAAGGCTAATCTTTCCACCAGGGGACAACCCTTAAATACTTAGGATTATGTATTATGGGTGTAGAGTTGGAGGAGACTTCATCTAGTTCTTGTATAACCTAATTTGGCAGATGAGGAGACTGAGTCCTAGAGAGGAAAAAGTGACCTTTTCAAGGCCACAAAGATAGATGACAAAAAGGAAATTTAAACCCAGATCATTTGCCTCTAAGACCCATCCTCTTATGCTGCTTGAACATAGCTAGCCTGTCCCACACTTTTTCTATGCTGAACATCCCTAGGTTTTTTTTTTTAATGAATCAATTCTGTCATGTAGCTTACATTAAAATTCTACACTTACCAATTTGTTGAGTACTTACATTTATTCTAATTAAAGTCCATCATTTCAAATATTTTACAAGCTGAATTTCTTCCCAGTGAATTTATGTGAATATATACATATATATATGTATATATATATATAAAACACAAAATATTGCTATACAGTAATGAGATAGATGCTTTAAGAAGAATAATATTTAAGCAGCAAACTGGATTTTGTCCTTCAGAGTTTCCATTATGAGAAGCCAAACAGTTATTCCAATGATGTCATCAACATTTAAGACAGTATTCCTCTCTCGTAATTGCCTTCAGAGTCTGTTGATGGTATCACAAGACATTCACTCTATTAGTTGTAGAGTCACATGTTTTTTTCCCCAGTTTGATTTTCTGTCTGATTCCACAGACTTGGCTTGTGGATGACTTTTTTTGTTGCTGTTGTTGGTCTTTTTTTTTTTTTGGCTTGTATGAGTCAACTCCACCCTCAAAGTAAGAAGCTTTGCCATGATTGAGGATGTTCTTAAGGATGTGCCAACAGCTATCAAGGGAAATTCAAAGTATTTCTAGGAACATTTTGAGTGATGACAGAATGACTGAAATAAATACATAGTAACACTGCTTTGAAGGGACATTAATTTTGTCCCAAAGTTCTCAAATGTTTGTTTGGAATAAAACACATTACCTTATAAAGTGTCCTACAGATATAATATATATATAAGTGCACACACTTGAATTTCTGAGCTTGTTTTGTAATCATGCTCTTTAGTTCCCCGTCATCCAAAAGAATAACTTGTTCAAACAAGCACAAATTGTCTGTTATGGGTAATAAAATCCAGTGTAACAAACATAATACAACAATTCATGTTCCAAAATTGAGCAGGAATGATAGTACTTACAAATACAACTAAGAAAGGCACATTTTAACTACATCAATCATTTTTGTATTTCCCTCCACAGCATGTGAGATCACAAAGCTGACTGTTTATATACAAATGAGAAGGCACCCTTGAGATAAAGAGAAACTTCCATGTTATGATTACTGGTCAGTTCCAAAGCCTGCCTGAAAACATCTGGGCCAATATTGCTAGACCTGCAACCATGCTTTGTACCCACAAATATGGATGTTTATGATTACTGGTCAGTTCCAAAGCCTGCCTGAAAACATCTGGGCCAATATTGCTAGACCTGCAACCATGCTTTGTACCCACAAATATGGATGAATCAATTTATCTGTGTTTCTCTTTAGAAATGCTTCTCATCCCTCAACAACCCCTCTACTGTCTCAGTATGCCAAAGACTACAGCAAAAATTCTGATGCAGCCCATGATTATGATCCATCTTATATTGAATCCTTATTGAATCTGCAGGTTTAATAAAACATTTCTTTCATGCTAACTGTCAATTAGATATTGTGCATGTTGTTGTCATTAGTTTACAAAGTGACTTCCTCAAGATTGCATAGTTGAACTAGTAAGAATTTCAACTCAGGTCTTCTTTCTCTAAGGTCAATATTCTCTTTACAACATCATGATTCTTTTGTGATTGCAAGAATTGAGAAAGGGGGTGGTGGTGGTGTAGACTAGCTAAACAAGATGCAGAAATAATACAATGCAATATTTCAATGTTTAATAAACCCAAGAACATAAACTCGTTGGGAGTCAGGGACTGGAGAGAGAAAATCTACGCAACAAAATCTCCTGGGAAATCCATGAAGAGTTAGTTAGAAATTAAGTTCATAACAGATGTGATTTTAAAAATAAAGTCACATTATTAAAAAGAAAGAGAATGGCAAGAGCTACTTTTTGTAGTAATAGGAGAGAAATTCTTAAATAAACAAAGAACAATGAGAATGATAAAAGATAAATTAGGTTATTTTGAATACATAAAATTTTAAAAGCTTTTCCCATAAACAAACCCATGTAGTTCAAAAAAAGAGGGGACCCTTTAAATTGAGGGTGGATCTTTGCATTAATTTTGATTTGTTTCTGTCTAGACTTACAATTTCTTTTGTACACTGATTTCCTGGAGAGTAAAATATCTGTCAAGGCAGACAAGCCCTGGTTCTTCAATTTACTATTCCTACCTCCTCAAACACTAGTATTCTAACCTGACTTGCATTCTTTTTTAAGGATGCCCCTGATCTCCCATTTACCAAAGCAGATAACCTCCACCATCTTTGGCTCCTTTTTCTTTATCCTGCACTCGTATCCAATTGACAATAAAATTAATCATAGATCTTAAAGGTCACTTCATCCAATCTCCTCATTTTATAAATGAAGACTCTGAAGCCCAGCGAGATTGAGAGAGGACTCAGGTCACCTAGGGAGTAAGCATCAGAGGAGACTGGCACCCAAGTTTTCTGACTCCAGAGGCACAATTCCTTCCCGTGTATCTTGTTGCCTCTTAAAACAGTTCAGTAATAGATTTTTCCTCTTAAGTTCCCTAACTTTCAAACTTGTTTGTCTCTTTTTACCTTATTTTTTCTCCCTTTTTTTCTTCCCCTTATAAAAGTTACAGCTAAACATGTGTCAAGATGATTTTTCCTACTGGAATCTAATGTAAGAGGTGATGACTTAGAATCTTCATGCTGAAAAAATTGTCATAGGAAGGAGAAAGCCTTCTTGTCTTGCTATATTGAATATGTTTCCAATTAAGACCCTTCTGATTAAAAAACACAATTGTAAATTTTCTTCAGAGCCAAGATAAACTGTCTTTGTGAGAAGAAGTAGAAAAATAATTGGTGCTGTTGTATTTAGAGGTCTACATGCTAGTCTCTGAGGACTGTTCTCTAATTTCCCTAACAGACTTCCTAAAGGATTCAGACGGCTACTCTTGTACAAGGAAATAAATCAGCATGTCTTCACACCCTTATTCTTAACCAAGGCAATAAGCCCATAAGGTTTTTCTGTTTGTTTGCTTGCATCTGTTTAGCTTTTAAAATGCTTAGGGCATGTCCTTGTCAACAAAAGGGAGGTGTATGTGTCTTTAGTTACTATCCAGTGGATGAGGATGGACAGCAGGACAAATCAGTGTTTTCCATTTGTTCTCCAGAGTTCAAAGTCCACCATACAGCTAGGGTGTGAACTGACTGGCACCCTATGTAGCCATAAGAAATGAGAAGACAAGAGGGACAAAGAAACCCAAGTCAGCCCTTTAAGATGAAAGGTCAGCATGGGAGTAATGGATGTAAAAAATGAAATTCTCCAAAGAGATCTAACTGTTTGTTCTTTCCACCTTGGTCTTGAAAATTAAATATAGTCTGACTCTACCTGTGGAATCTGAAAATGAAATTGGTTTCTTCCTTCTGCTTTGTGTATCTTCAACAGCTGATGGTTCAGCTGATGATGAATGAGGTTAAAGAAATTACAGCCAGCATTTTTTTTCTGTGAAGTCTGCTTTGCAGGCAGTGCTTTTTAGTCATTATTTGGGCCAGAGAAATCACAAGGAGGTTATCTGTATGGCAAAAACACATTATCTTTGTGACTCCTGGAGGTCATTGCCAAGGCAGAGAGTTATATCAACTGAAATGGACTTGAAAGATGAACTGCCAGCTCTTAAATCACATTAAAAACTGAGTTTTACCCAATAATCTTTATTCAAGAACATCTTTGAGAACAATTTAGTGTTTGTTAATTTTAAACACCCAGAATATTTAAAAAATCACAGAAGTGCAGAATCACAAATCAGAGATCTCTGGATCAGAGATTTTGTTGAAAAGAACCTTAGACTTCATCTAGTCTAACCCCATCAGTTTATGGACAATAGCAATTGAGTGAACAGAAGTTGAATGACTTGTCTAAAGTCAGTGGTACAATAAGTGACAGAGCCCGGATTCAAACAGAACCCCTCTCACTTCATTGCCATTGTAAGAGCTTCTTGATGTTTTAAAGACCATTAACCTCTCAGCATAATTGAAGCTTTAAGTCATTAACAAGAGGAGGTAGAGGTCTACAGGTATGGCGACTCTACATTGAAGATTTTCCAACATGGTTTGATTTTTCCATCTTGTGTTTTCATTTCCCCTATAAACTATCAAAGTTCCCACAATATTGAAAAGTTCGTCAAATAGTCATTTAAATCAAGAAGCTAAGAATTAAAATAAATAAGAAGTCATAACATTTAGAGAAAGACACAGATGATGGAGAATCACAGATTTTTGTCTAGATGGGACTATGTCAAAGGGTTATGAAAATGAGCTTGTACTTGTCTAAATTATGTTCTTCCATTGTAATATACGTGTACATATGTGGGGTATGTGATCCAGTGGTTGATACATTTTTACTCATAAAGTAAGATAACACAGTGCTAATGGCGTATGTGGCCTTGTGAAAGTGAGTTAAGTTTCCTCATCTGTTAAATAAGAGTTAATTTCTAGGGTCTCTTCTAGATCTAAACATCACAATCCTTTGAACATATTGTTTAAATTTTGCAGACTGAAAAATGGTTATTTCTTGACACTTTTTGATTAAGAGTTAGAACCCTCAGAGAAGCAAGGTCGTGCAGGGATATAAATTATAAATATGAAGAAAGAGGTTCTACATGAATTTATGAAGTAAAATTTCCCATATAGTAGGAGAACAACCAAGGCATAGAGAAATGTTTCTATTATTTAAGTTTGATAAAATGTTTGTCTTTTCTTTTTTAAGTCATACATTTAGGTCTAGGGAAAAAAATGCTTGGTCTGCAAAATTTCCATAGGTTATCATTCACATTTGCTGATATTATTCTGTCCCTTTCCCCTACTGTTTATTGAAAGTTCCTTCTAGAATTCTGTATCATTTACTATGACAACTGTTCTCAACCTGTGGGTCATGACCCCCTTGGGGTCGAATGACCCTTTCACAGGGGTCACCTAAGACCATTATAAAACACATATTTCTGATGGTCTTAAGAACCGAGACACTGCTTCTCTACCCTTCTCCAGGCGGTCTGCCCACATGCAGACACGCATACATACAACTATTAAAGGGTTGCGGCATTAGGAAGGTTGAGAACTACTGTACTATAAGGAACATCTGGTTGATTAGACTAATGCCGGGGATGGGGAACCCGAAGCCTCAAGGCCACATGTGGCCCTCTAGGTTCTCAAGTGAGGTTCTTTGATGGAATCCAAACTTTATGACGTTTGGATACAAAAAGCCACACTTGAGAACCTAGAGAACCACATGTAGCTTCGAGACCACACAATCCTCACCCCTAGACTAACCCTTACTATTATACCCATTCTCTCTAGAACCCTACAAATGAACCTAAGCTTGGAAGCATTGGTTGTTGTCATTCACTGTTAAATAACTGAACACCAGACATGTATAATCACACTAGCTAAACTCAAGCCTCATAACCTTGACTCCAGGTCTTCCATTCTGGAAATCTTTTTCCTATTCATCTCTGCTTCCTGGTTTCCCTGATATCATTCAAGTCCAGACTAAAATTCCACCTTTTCAAATAAACCTTTTAGTAGTCTACCTTAATCTCAGTGGGTTCTCTATGAGATTATCTCAATTTATCTTGTATTTATCTCATATATAATGCAGTCTCTTTTTGACTGTGAGCTCCTTGAGATCAGAGATTGTTTTTGCTTTTTTTTTTTTTTTTTTTATATTCCCAGAACTTAGCATGGGGTCTCTCACATAACAGCCATTATTAAATGCTAGTTGACTGAGTGGATACTGGATCAAAGTGTTGTAGAATTTTTTTTTCCTATGTGTGTGTATGAATGAGTGGTGCATGTTCACACACAGGTACATGACAGCATGATGCAGGTATATTTTGACAAAAGCCACAGAGTTAACCTTATATAGCTTCTTATGAAAAGAGAACCAAGCAAAGACAGTCTCTTACATTTTGTTAGTGCCCAAACTGGTTTCTTGTTCATTCTCCAGGCATATAAGTCATCACTAACCCCTACCCCATGATTATATGAGAGCTCTATGATCTTAGAAAAATATGAGAAGACTTACACAAAATGATGAAGACTGAAATGAGCAGAACCAAGAGAGCATTGTATACATTAACAGCAATATTATTTTAAGAACAACTTTGAGCTAATAAGTCATTTTGATGATTATAAATACCCAAATTGACTAACAAGGATCTATAAAGAGAAAAAACTCAAAAATAGAAGTATCTATAGAATGGTTATACACACCCACACCCACCCACCTATATATACACATATGTCTAATAGTCATCTCTAGGGTGAGGGGGAGGAAAAAGAAATTTACATGATAAGTATTATATTTTTAAAAGCTGTATACAATAGATTTTCATTTTCATGTGCAATTATCTTTTTTGTTATACTTCATTATGGAAATGCTTGCTTTATCCCATAAATTTAAAATTAGATAAAAATTTAAAAAGAAGTCTTCTATCTACTGACTCCAATGAAAACCAGAATATTTTAGTTATCTGAAAAAGAGGAATCAGAAAGTGACATAATCACTAAATATTAATGACCATATATATGAAGGACATTAAGATAATATGAAAAAAAATTTGTGTCATTTCCTATTAAAGAGAAAAGTAGTACATCATAAAAAGAATCTAATTTAGGAATCTAAAGGCCAGGGTTCTAGTTCTAGCACTATATTATTTTTGTGTGTGTATTTCTAACTATATATGTATATATTATGTAGTTATTAGTTATTACATTATATATATTATATGTATAATATGATATAATATATTATATTTTATTATAATATATTATATAATAATATGATATATAATATTATATGTATATTTCTAATAATGCATATTATTTCCTTAAGAATTTTTGGTCAGTTTCCTTGTGTATAAAATGAAGTGGTTGGCATAGATTCAATTTAATTTAACGAGTGTTTATTAAGTGATTTTTTTTTAGCTGTTAAAGATACAAAGACAAAGAAACAAGAAGATGTCATAAGATGAGAGGATTAGGTAACTTTAGGTAGGAAAGACCCATAGAAGTCAGAGAAATTAACTACCAGTGAGTATATGAGTGAGCAGTCCTGCCATGCTGGAGTCCTTTTGTAGGGCTCCAGAAAGATCTGGTTAGTTTTGTTTGCCCGAAATGAGCTGATGCTCCTCATGGTAAATTCTGAAGAATCATAGAGGGAACAAATATTCAATAATCAGTAGAGAAAAGGGATCCATATATGAGTAAATGTGAATGAGATCTATGAACATTTTTGTGACTCAGCAATATTTTTTTTTCCCTCCCAAACCTGTGTGATAAAACAAACAAACAAAAATTTTCCTTCTTTTATATATTAAGAAACTGATGACAAGGGACTGCAATCGCCGGAAAGGGGCAGATTATTTGTGCCTCCATCAAAACCCATCAACTCTTTGATTTTTAAACATCAACTCTTTGTTTTGTTAAACATTAACTCTTTAAGGGCAAATATAGCTTCATTTTTTTTAATTCCCAGCAGATAGTTTATATTTGATCCTGGTTAATTGATTGTGGTGGGATTCAAACTCAGGTCTTCTGTCCTAAAGGGAATTACATCTTACTAAGATCATCTCCAACCCTGTCATTTTATAGAGAAGGAAACCAAGTTTTCTTGCAGTTTTCTTTTCCGGCATTATATGGGTTGGGACCAAGTGTGTTGCTTTGAGCCTGTCGCCTCACCTCGGTTCCTAAATCTGTTAAATGAAGGGGTCAAACTAGCTCATCTAAAAGCCCCCTATCTGCTAAGGTCTGTGATCATGTAAACACTTACCTAGTTAAGAGTGTGTTCTTCTATGTTTTGCTTTGCTTTGAATCCTAAGCATTTAACACAGTGACTGGCACATAGTAGATCCTTAAAAGCTTATTGTCTAACTTACTAAATTCCATTTCAAAGAACCTAGGAAAAAATGATCTATGCCCTTCTGTGCACCTCCTTAGAGGAATGCTTTTATCCCCAGGACCCATCTTCAGCTCCCATTCATTTTTAAACTAGCAATATAAGAGTTCACTGTAGAAAGTTCCATTAACATGCAAATGTAACAAGAATTTGTTCTGCTCAGAGGGGAGGGCATCCTTCCTGCTCTCTCTAGGATGTCGTGAATCCCTACCCGAGGAATAACTCTGAGTTGTTCTTGCTGTTCCCCCCCCAATAGGCACCGAGACATTTGTACTCTGTTGGCAGACCCAGAGCCCACTTGCAGGTTAGGGGTGCACAAAATGACTGTACAACATAGATTTGTTCCTCCTACTGAAGCTAACTGGCCCAGTCTGGGATGAGACTTGTAATTTTAGCCTCATTACTACCAACTGAGTTAAGCAGCCCACAAGCAAACTCAATAGAGCCATAAGCACCACCTCCAAGGTGTTAAAGCAACACAAAGGGAAAAAAATTAAAGTTTGCTAAATGTGAAAAGCCCCAACTGTTAGTGACAGAATTGCATTTTTAAATTTCCAGTGAGGGATGCAGAATGGAGGGGAAAATCTATTAAGAAGTATGTGATAGCTTCCTTTAAAAATGCCCCTTTTCAATGTGGATTTTAATTTACATTTTATAAATTATACAATATTTTATGAGGTAAGTGAAGTCATTTAATATTCCATAGTCTGACACTGTATTTTTGGCAGCTTATAGTTTTGAACATATAATTTCACATTCCCTGATTCAGTAATAAGCTTTCCAAAGGTGAGACCTGCAGAAATGTTGAAATGAGTTATTCCATCTCCCTGTCAAATTTTTTTTAAAGTAATTTCCACATTAAGCACTGTTCGTATACATAGAATCACAGGGGTGCTGGGTATGCCCACTGCAGAAACCCAAAGTTAGTTAATGTTTCATCAGGATTGTCCATTTCAGTCATTAAAGAAATATTAAAAGTAAACATTCAGGTAGAGATTTAAATTAACTCTTTCTATTTGTAATAATATATTAATAGTGGTAACATAACAATAATAGCTAATATTTATATAGTACTTTGTGTTAGGTACTATGTTAAGAGTTTTCCAATTACAATCTCATTTGGTTCTCCCAATAACCCCTGGGGGTAGATTCTTTACAGGTGAGGAAGCTGAAGCAAAAAGAGGTTAAGTGACATGCCCAGGGTCACACAACTAGGAAGTGCTTCCCAAAGGGTACTGAGTAAACTTGTGATTTGACTAGAATACCTATTCTCCTGATATTTTGTAAAAGAAGGCATATGAAAGAATGCCTGGCATTTAATACCTTAAAGGTTAAAAGGACCAACCCTGATATGAATGTTCTTATAACATATCATGGCAAGAATTCCATGAACCATTCCGGCAATGACCTTCAATTAAAACCATTAGCATAGAGGATTTCCCATATCAGTCCCCATACAACTAAGAAAATCCTAGATGTATTCTCTGTCATGTTTAAATGACACTGATGAACTTACCTGAAAGTTGTGTTTAAAACAATGCTGCCACCCTATATATAAATCAGTTATTTCTAGCACTAATTTTAGAATGTTGGAATGCTTAAGTTCTTAATAATATATGTGTATGTTTGTGTGTATGTGTATGTGTGTGTGTGTGTTTGAAATAGACTCTTTTAATAATCTAGAGAAGTTTAATCACGCTTTCTTAGAATAATATTTTATGTGCATAAAACAAAATGCATAGGATTACAAAGAAAACCAATTTCATGGAAATAAACATGTAATTTATTCCTCCATTCCAAGTTCCTAAAGCCCATGAAATCTATCCAAGCATTTGTTAAAGGCTATGGGCTCAAAATTAAGAATGCCTGCTTGAAGGTATTTTAAAGAGATGTAATGGAAAGTCCAAAACACAACAAAATTTCATTGATGTTAAAAAAAAGTATTTTCCATACATCTTAAAATATTATGTAAAATGCTCTCTAGCAGCATGGAAATGACTCTAGAAAACTGTAAAATGGAACATAAATCTAAAATAGAACACAAGTTATAAAATATTAGACAGCATTCAAATAGGATTTGGGCAATGAATGGAATCTGCTGTGCAGCTACCAAATGACAGAAAAGATCATCCGCACTAGGATGGCCTCTACATCATGAATTCACTGACTATGGCAACCTGCAAAACTAAGAAAAATACAAAATGACTCTCATTCCCTTTTGCCCTCCACAGTGATGACAGTGGAATGATAGAAAAGCATTAGAATCAAACAATTTTTAGGTTTATAATAAACGTCAGCCTAATTATAGATACTCTAAATGTGAGGTCTTTGTCTAAAGACCAAACAATTAATATATGGTTGAAAGAACTGAACCACATCCATATTGGTATTATTGTTTTAAATGAATAAATAATTATAAAACAGAGTTACAGCTAAATGGAAGATTGATCACCAGTTCTCCTTGGAGAAGCAAATAAACTCAGCAGAATTGGCTTCATCACATACCCAAAGGCAACAAGAGACATTATTTCATGGGACACTTAATTATCTCATCTTTTAGTGCTCAATATGATTATAAACAAAAAGGCCATGATGAAGGCAATTACTATTTATGAATCAACATTCATTGTACAGGATTAAAAGACAAATAATTTCTTTGAAGAACTTAGCAAGATCCTCAACATATACTTACTGTCTTCAATGTGAAACTGGGTACAGAGGAGGATGGTGAAAAGTGTATTGAAATATATGGGGGTGGCTAGGTGGTGCAGTGAATAGAGCACCAGCCCTCAAGTCAGGAGGACGTGAGTTCAAAGGCAGCCTTAGACATTTGACACACTTACTAGCTGTGTGATCTTGGACAAGTCACTTAACCCCAATTGCCTTTCCTTTCCCTCCCTTCCAAAAAAAAAAGAATTATATGACAGCCTTCAAAAGCAGAAGTCAAGGACATCTAGACTTGAAGGTTTTCAATAGCCTTGAGCCTGTTTGTCTGAGTACTTTTTTTTTTTTTTTACCAAAGAGAGTGGGAATGGGCCAGACATTATAAACACCAAATAATATCAAGGAAAAAATAAAACTGACCGTATATCCAGGGAAAATGACTAGTTACCAATATAGAAACTCATAAGAAGAAACTGTTTGTTTATACTGACTCTTACAGTATACTTTAGAGCAAGAAACAAAATCAGGCACAGACTAGAAGAAAGGCTAAAGATGAAAAATAACTTTGCATAACTGTAAAAGCTTCAAACAAATCTACTCAAATGAAGCATCTATGCCTAAACAATGGAAAGTTTAAAAAAACCCTACAAAGTTATTGACCTCAATTATTATCATTTCTTTTAAAAGCTTCACAAATATAAAGCTCTTACCACTAAGAGGATGCCAAATAACCCAGAAACCATCTTGAGCAGCTCCTATGACAGTGATCTTTTGTCAGGTATTTGCAAACCAAATTCTTCTTCATTATAATTTGAACTAAATGATTTTTAAGGCACAATCTAACTATGAAATTCTGTTAACTTCTCAGCAAATAGACATGACAAACAAGGCTATCACTAGTTTTGAATAAAACTAGATAACTGAAATGCTACAAAGAAGGATGATTTAAGATCCCAAGTAAAAGCTCTCAAAACAGTGGAAAAGTGATGGAACTAAAAATGAATCTAATAAAAATTTGGCCCATGATTCACCTGAGCCACCACATCATCTCAAGAGTATCCAGAGACAGAACTGGCAGGACAATAATGAGATAAAATGTCATAAATGTCAATATTTCTATGGCAACCTATTTTTCAGCAACATTGACAGAATGAAACGCCACATTTGGACATCAGTCTCTTATGGGATGAACATACAAGGAAGTGGAAATTTCATATAGAAAAATGAATTCAGGAAAAAATGAGTGGACTAGATGAATTACACACTGAAGAAGTCTATTCTGCAGGTGACATCACATAAAAGTACTGGGAGACAACTTTATAAGATATCTCTGGGCAGGCAAGATCCCAGGGGTTTGCTTGAGCTAGCTCATGGCTAGCAAAAGCTGGTTGTTAAATTTTCACTGTGAGCATTTATACCTTGGAAACTGGCAAACACTACAAACAAAGGCTATTTTCTTGTTTTGTTGATTGTTTACACTTCAAAAAGTTTTGAGAAAATGCTAATAATGCAGATTAAACTCAAAAGTGTGCTTGCCTTCTCTGGGAGCCGGTTATTAAACATTTACTAGCACACTACTGGGAAGATCCCAAAAGAAGAAAAGATCAATGGTGACATTGCTATCCCAAAATGGCAATCAGGGAGAATCAATAACTACTAACCCATATGCAAAACTTTTCCTCTTTATGAAACCTTTATGAGAATGATAAACACATGTATCAAGGGTATCCTTGATGAAAATGTGAGGAGGGAACAATCAGGCTTTTGTAAGTGAGCGTCGGCAGCAGTTCACATCTTTGTAGCCACATAATTGACTGAACAGCACAGATAATATAAGATCCAGCTGTGTTGATGTTTTGTTGATTACAAAAAAGACATTTGACTTGGTATTTCAATATAGTCTTAAAGGTCTCCTGTAAGAAGAAAACTATTTTGAACATGTTCAGAGAATATATAATTCTTTTGTAAATGTAACCACAGAGATAACATTACCACATGTCCCTGTAATTATTAATATTAAGCAAGGCAGTAAGTAGGGAGATGCAAATTCTCCAAAGGTATTTATCAGTGTCATGGAAAATAATCAGAACAAGCTCTGTGGAAAAACAAATCCTCTAGGGATGGCGAGACCCTGCAGACCCTCCTGATGGCAAATGGCTTTGTGCTGACTGCATCAAGCCTCAAACTATTATAGAGCCTTTCCAAGGCAATTTTTTGGTTAATAATAATGCTAATAACTGGCATTCATGGAGTATTTTAAGGTTTTCAAACTGCTATCTTTCCTGGGTGAGCTTTTCCAAAGTCATTTGTTCTACCAATAAATGAAGCTGGGGTTACATTTTTCTACCCCCAACCCCAATTTGAGCCAGACCCCTGATTTCATTCGTATGGGGAGTTCCCTCTAATGGTGTTCACTGGCATCCTCTCTGAAGCTTATACTCTTAGACAGTTGCCTAGGGGAAATAAAGTTTAGAGACCAGTCCAGGATCACATAATATAGCTACATGTTAGAAACATTATTGGAACCCAGGTCTTCCATGCCACAGTGCCTCAGAAAAAAAGGCACCAAACAGGAAAAAGCTGGGGGCAGAGGATGGGTTAGCAAACTACTTCCAACTCTTCTTCCAGCCAAAAGATATAAGGTACCTGGTTTGCATGGGCATATGTCTGATTTCCCTTTGAAATCATGGTGGCGTCAGAGACCAAAGGAGGAAGGACATAGCTGATCAACTTCTCCGGGGGAGGGTCTTTCAAAGATGTCATTCTTTCCTTTCTGATTTTTTAGATGTCAGTTTTATCCCAGTGTCAGCCACCCCTTCCCTTCAATTTGAGCTACAATCTTCAAATTGTCAACTTGGATGAAAATGCTGCTCTGAGCCCCTCCACCTCTAACCTGTTCTCCATCGAATCAGCAGAATCTGAACCTTATTGAAACTGAATGGGAGGAGGGGGAGGTGAAACAAACAAACAAACAAACTCTCTCTCTTTATATATATATATATATATATATATATATATATATATATAGGCACAGAGAGTAGGACATTTCATTGCTTAATGAATATTGCAAACTGCTGCTTATTACCTTTCAAAGACTTTTTTAAAAATATACTTCTCATGTCTTTCATCTGTTTCATGTTATGGTTTATCTAACTGTGAAAATTGCATGCGTCAGGTAAATGTTGATTTACATGCAAATTGTCTTCACTAAACTTGCCTTTAAGTGAAATACGATTTGAAAATTATTTTTTCTCATTAATTTGTGGTTTCATAAATGCAAATAATCAAATTCATTTTTAGATAGAAAACAGTCTTGGGGGAAGTTGCTTTGCCAATTCCCTCTTTCTTTATGCTTCACATACATGTCTATGTTTATTCAAGTCAAACAGTAGAACTATTATCCCTCTTATTATTTTTCCTAGACTTTTAAAAAATGGGGCAGACAAAAGATGGACTCCTGGTACAAGTTCATGGCCTTAGTCCATATACTTCCTGTGAATGGCCTTAAACACATAATAAAAGCCAGAAAATAACTATTTAGAAGAAAAAAAGAGAAAACCAAAGCACAATAAAGCTGTATGTACCATTTAGTCAGGGAATTTCTTAAATCCCACGTGTTTTATTTCTAGCCTATTTTCTGTTTTTTTGTTCTAATTGTTGGGTGGGATTTTTTTTGTTCTTTTTTTAATTTTTTGGTAAAGGATATTACAACTTAAAAAATTAAATCACCTACCATTAAACTGAAGTTAAAGGGAATCACCTAATTTGTTAATTGTACTAACTAAAATAAGTGGAAAAAAAACTTCATGATACATATTTTTTTGGACCAGACTTGTGATTTCATCTACGTAGGTAAGGCAATGTAGGGGACTAGGACAGTATGTGGTTAATTGTGGGGATTGAGTGAACCACACTGACTCCATTTTGTGACTCAGTTCTGGAACTAGCTTAGTTTCTGTTCAATTATGGATCTAGTACAATTTTAATCGAGTGAGAAAACTATTCAATTATGAGAATTAGGAGAAAAAATTTATTGTACTGTTTAAACCTAGCCACACATAACTGAGAAGTTTGACCACGTCTCCCTGCTGTTTGGAGACCCTTAACTAAGGACCTATATTAGTTGATAGGAAACCCAGTCAGATCCAAAGACTGATGTAAGTTTTCTCACAGTTCTGTATCACAAGCAATCCATGTCTTATCTGGACACTGATCCCATACTGATTAGTCAGTTATCACTTTCATGTTCCTTTGATCATTTACAGATACTTTGGGAGTAGAACACCCTCCTTTTCTGATTTAGGAAATTTCATTTGTTCACTCTCTCTCAATTTAGAAAGTCCCTAAACTTTCTTCCAATTAGAAATCAGATTACCTAATGTATCCTGGTTAATTGTTTACTTTTAACCAATTGGTCTTGTTAGATTGTATTTTAATGTATAAAAGTCTGGCTTTCCCTGTGTTCAGTGTCTAGGGATAAGCTAAAGAGGTCTGGTCTATGATTGCTAGGCAACGGGCATGCATTGCTTAATATATAGATAATAATATCTATTAGATAGATAGATAGATAGATAGATAGATGGATAGATAGATAGATAATATCTTAATAAATAGGCATGCTCAGAAGATCCAACCTTGATTTTCCTTATTGATTTCATCTTTTACCTGCCACTTACAGGACTCTTGGTGAGAAATTCCCAATACATATTGACATCTTCTTATCAATTTCTGGTCTCAAAGAGTTCTTTGTGGGAGAGAGGGGGAGCAGGAGACACTGAGAGGTCATTTGACTTGTAAAATTAATGGAATAGGAAGATCTTCTCTGCCTATTAATAAGCCTAACACATGAGTCACATACAGCCCAGTGTGGGAGGAGCTTGCCCAAGTATTCTAAAGATGGCCCCAATTAAATATTTTGGTTTTGCCTTGAGGAAGAGAGTTAATTATATTTTGCCAATCTATCCTGAAAATATGCATGTGCATTCATGGAGGCTGCTACAAGTATTGTATTGGCATTACACTTGCTCATATCAACACAGTGAGTTCATGTTAGAGGCATAACTTGAACCTGATTCTTCCTGAGCTCTTCAGAGGTCAATTCTCAAACTACTACATAACTCAGATAGAATACAATGAGCAATAATATTGCCTCCAGATGACTGATGTGGAAACTTACTATCTTTCTTTTGGTAGAAAGATTTGACAGTGTTACAGATAAAGACAGTATGACGTTCTCTGAGTCAGTCTTTTTGCTTCTCTGATTTATTTCTATGTTTATAAGAAGGTGACTTCACAGTGGGGAAGTCAGGAAATGAATGTGGTGTAATTAACAAAGTGCATAAATTACATTCCAGAAAAACTTTTTCTTTCTAAAAACATCATAAGGGACATGGTTCTACAAAAATGCATGGTTCTTCAGAAACAGGACCAAAGAAAAGTAACATGATTATCTTCTGAAAGACCTAATATGGTACCATAAGATATATATATATATATATATATATATATATATATATATATATGGTCATAGAGAATATAAATAAATATAAATTTAAAAGAAATATTAGGAATCTTAAGAGATGAATATCAGGTCACTAGCTCCAAATGGCTCTGGAGGAGAAAGTGAGGCTGGTGACCCTGCATAGCCCTCCTTCACTCAAGTCAAAGTCAACTAGAAGTCATCTCATCATCTCCCTGATGTCATGGTCCTCTTTGAAAACAAAGGACAAACACAACAGTCAAAGAGTAGCAAAACTCTGCTTTTGGGGAATGCGAAAAGGCTTTGTTTCCATTCCATTCTGTCATCTGGAATGACTGGATTCATTAGTAGCTATTATACAATTTGGCACCACAAAGAGGGTGCTGTGAAAAGCCAAAAAGGGTTATAAGACACCTCCATCTAATGATAATCATATTCCTCATCCCCATTATTCTGTCTGTTGCTGGAATAGCAACACTTACCACAGTGTCTGGCACGTAGTAGGAGATTACTAGTTGTTTATTGACTCCGTTACTGGTTGGAATTGTTCCCAAGATTGTTTTTATGAGCCTACAGAAGTTAACTTTACATCCCAATACCCAAATTCAATTACAAAAAATAAAGCTAAACAATAACAACAACAACAACAACAAAACATTTTATCCACCTCAGCAAGAAATCATATAATATGAAATCTAAAACACTCATAGCAGGACATAAATTGTCTCAAGACCATTACTACCTCAGCTCCCCTGAAAAATGATGCCCCTGAAATGGTACCAGGACCAGCAATCATGACAGCATTTCTATAGTACTTTAAGGCTAGCAAAGCTCTTTGCATATATTCTTGTTAAACTCAGAACAACCTTGCAGAAAGGTAATATTCTCATTTTACAAATAAGGAAACTGAGACTATTTATAGAGGATAAGTTGTTTGCCCAAGGTCACTCCAGCTAGCACATATGAGAACTGGTATTAGAATCCCCTTCTCTGATTCTAAGTCCTGTTCTCTCGACCCATAACTTAGCACACAGACCAAAACTTAGCACATGATGCCATGGTAATCATTAAAATATGATGAACAAGAGGAAGAAATTAGACTATTTCCCAAAGATGAAAACAAACAAACCAACAAACACAATGTTGGCAAAAGAGTATCATCACCAGTACATATATTATACACTTTGAAGGATTTTTAACTATCTCTATTAGAGAGCTTGCAACATTATAACTGTTAGCAACAGTTTATCTTGCTAATGAATGTAATAGTCATTTGTTAATCAATTTTTTAAAAGCTTGTAAACAAATTAAGCTAAGATTTCTCCTAGTAACTATCAAAGGAGAAGTAGGGAAAATGTGTTAACTAATGAATTTTCTAAGTTAATCATGTGAAGGGATTTCCTTGTTAATATTAGCACCTATTTATAAACATTGAATAACTTGAGAGATCTGTGATTTTCATATATTCTGGATAGTACAGAGTAGACACTAAACAAGAAACAAATACTCAGATCTCCCTCTCAGGGACTTTCACTAGGAAATCCCTGACAAAAGATGTATCCCCATCTGCCATTAGCACCAGCTCTCTTCGTAAACAGTCAACATCTGGGCCAGTCGAAGGGAAATCTCAATACAGTTAATGAATGTCACATATTTCACAGGTCTAAAGCTGGGAAAAGAATCCATTTTGTAAAGATGTTGTTGTAGAACAGCAACAACACCAGAAGCTTATTGGGTTGAAATGTAGACACAGTATTATTGTTGTTTAAAATGAATAAAACTAAGAATAGCACTATATTTAATGCATAGGAATTAGAAACAAAAATAATTTTACACATTTCTCTCTAACAAATGCACAAGTATATATGAATTGTACATGTGCATATAGATGTATATATAAATATATTAATTATAAATGTGTATATATAATATATATATCTACCAATAGATATATGTAAAAATTTATACATAGCTGTTTATGGTTTGTCTTAGACTGTAATCTCCTTGAGTTCAGGTGTAGAATTATTTTTGCCTTTCTTTGTGTTCCCAGAACTAAGTGCAGTACCTGGAATACAATGGGCATTTAATAAATGCTTGTTAACTTGATATGGATAGACTGTAATGTAACAATCCAAGGAATCCAAACAAGAGGTGTTTATAGGTATAATGAAATCTGTTATTTCTTTTTCTTAATGAGCATTTTATTTTATTTTATTTTTCTTCCTGAAGAGGAACTGGGGATAGGGCAACATGTCATCCATAAAATGTTAAATTAGGTGCCCTAAAATGCATCACACTGAAATATATTAGTCTCAATGAATATTATAAATAAGATAGAACAGTACTGATAGCTTTTAAAATGTTAACAACCTTTAAAATAGGGCTTCTTAATCCGGGTTCTATGAACTTGTTAGGCAAGTATAACATTGACATACATATGTACAAATTAGGTATTTCTATATGCTTAAGTATATTAGTTTCCTTTGTCATTCTATGTACTTTATTATATGCATTTAAAAACATGATTCTTTGAAAAGGGTTATAGATTTCACCCATGTGCCAAAGGCATTGATTACACAGAAAATGTAAAGAATTCTTTCTCTAAAATCTACTTCCTCTACCTCCCTCCCCAGCCCATGTTCAAGGACTATATAAACTTTAAGCATTGTGAAGAAATATTTGCCTAAACCCTATTCAATTCATGTTTTGTTTGAAGGTTTAATTCATTTTTTTTTCAAAAGAACAAAAATTTGTTTGGTTTTCTTGCAAAATGTTTAGAAAGAACAAGGTCCTGATTGATTCCTTCAAGTTGCCAAGTGGTGAATTGCTAGTTGTGTTGAAAGTGAGAGCTGGAGTGAATTAGCAGAAGCTAAGAAAAGACATGATAGCACGCCTCCATCCTAAGGTTGTAGGAAAATCACTTTGCAAACAATCAGCCCTCTATAAATGTGAGTTATTA
The DNA here is from genome assembly GCA_028646575.1 of Pseudocheirus occidentalis. Lineage (NCBI taxonomy): Eukaryota > Metazoa > Chordata > Mammalia > Diprotodontia > Pseudocheiridae > Pseudocheirus > Pseudocheirus occidentalis. The sequence goes on from CM053596.1 coordinate 251,246,695, forward strand.
TTATTAGACTTCACTATGAAAGACAACTCAATGCTCCTCAAGAAAGAGGTCATAAAGAAACAGAGCTAAGAGCAGACTGATTATTTATTAGTCTAGACACAGGAGAGAGGCATTAGACAGAAAAAAGTAGGTGAGCAATAAATACTCTTAATAAGTATCCAGACATGTTGTTGATATGGTATTTAGACTTAGGAGATAGGTGATGGACCCATGATTTCATTTGCATATGAACTCCTGAAGGAAGAAATTCCCTTATCTGATGAACAATGGCCCTTTCTAGTCTTGGAGAGATCCCTAGAGCATTTGCATTACCAGGGTCTTATCGCCAGGATGTGTGAGAAGCTTGGACATGAGTCTTCCTGGCTTCCAGGCCTGTTCTCTATCCATGTCAAGTTGTCTCGCTAACGTGGTATCTAACATCTACATTTTCATGCAAAAAACAAAACAAAACAATAACCACATATGCTTTTTTTTAAATTTGAGGCAGATGGGACCAAAGCCATTCAAATTATCTATGAGAGGATCCCCTACTGCTCACCAAATTACAGAATCCATTAGTTGTGAGGTGTCACAAAGACCATATACTCCTGTCCATACCTATAAAAAGCAGCTCCCACTATAATATCCCTGAGAAATAGCCATCTAGCCTTTGTTTGAAAATTTCTAGTACTTGGGAACCAATTACCTACCAAGACATTACAAACTCTTCCTCCAAAAGAGGTCATGAAGGCACTTAGAATTCAAAAAAGTTTGACAGTCATTTAATTAATTACATAAAAGAATTCATTAAATAAAATTTATAATACTGACCTATAAAATAAGACTTCTTAACCTGGGGTCTGTAAACTTGTTATGTGTGTCTGATATTCACACACATACAGGCATATATGTATTTGCATATATGTATGCGTTTTGGTTTATTTTGTCATTCTATGTACTTTATTATAGGTATTTAAAAACCCATTTCTGAGAAAGGTTCATAGGTTTCCCCAGTTTGCCAAAGGCATTTGTTCCATAAGAACTCCTGTTCTGCAAATAAGGACTCTTTGTTATATAGCTTAAATAGAAGAAGCTGAGGCTTCTGTTATCTCTGATCTGGACTCTTGGCAGTCCCACCACTCTGAAGCAAATGAAAAGACTGGGGTGAGGCTAAACCTGACACAGGGGAGAAAAAGAAGAGTAAGTTGGATGCATTATAATGTGAATTTTAATTTTTAGCATAGACTTCAGGTTTATTTTGGGGTCTCAATATGAGCATTTAGTTTCCCAGAGAGTTTTACATAAGCTATTCCTTCCTTCCTTCCTTCCTTCCTTCCTTCCTTCCTTCCTTCCTTCCTTCCTTCCTTCCTTCCTTCCTTCCTTCCCGTCATCCATTAATTTAATCATTTATTCAATAAGCATTTATTTGAGTGTTCCTTATGAGGAACGCCCCGTACCAACCTTGATCAGCACCTTCATTGCAAATTAGTCATAGAGTCGGCCATAGTGCTAAGGTCAGTGGCTCATCCAGGCTTGCACTGTCAGTATATTCTCCACAAAAAGACTTTTTTTTTTTGGAGAACTCACACAGGGCAAACACTCACATGGTGGTCAGAAGTGATACAAAGATGCTCTCAAGGTCTCTCTTAAGAATTTTAGAATTGATTGTGTGACATGGGAGACACTGATGTAGGACCACACAAAATGGCCTGCCCACATCAGAGAAGGGTGCCATGCTCTATAAGCAAAGCAGAATTGAAATAGCAAAAAGAAAATGCAGAATGTGTAAATTTGGAGAATCCACCCTAAATGTTCACATGGATTATTTGGGCTAAACCTGTGGTAGAGCAACATTCAATGTGCAGAATAAATTAGGAGATAATCTTAAAGGAAAGCCACTAAGATTAGGGAGTACGGGAAGGTTTCTTGTAGAAGGTGAGCCTTTAACTGAGACTAAAAGAAAGCCAGATATGCCTGGGACGTAGAAATCAGGAGGCACAGTGTTCCAGTGATAGGGGATAGCAAGGGAAAATACTTGAGGTCAGAGCAGAAGAGTTATGTGTGAGGAATAGCAAGGAGGTCAAAGTTTTATCAGCTTCAAGAGTACGTGGAGTGGGTGGAGGGGTAAAGCAGAAGAAGACTGGAAGAGAAAGGAGCTATGTCTGAAATATGGGACATCATTATTGCACATTCTTTTTTTTACCTTTCTCTCTGTTCTATAGCAATTAAAATACTTGCAGCACCTGACAAATCAAGTCATGGCCTTCAAACAATTATCCTATCTAGATAGAGCAGCAGAATCGGTACAGACACTTTCATGGAAATACCCCCCGGACCACAGAGCTGGGCTGCTTTGGGGATCAACTCAGGCTATTTAACTACAGGCCACAGCGACTGTGATTTGCATGAGTAATTAGAACTGATTAATAGAATGACTTGCTTAATTAAGCTTATCTCATAAGGGCGCCTCTTAAAAACTCATAAGCTTGACAGTTCATAGTCACCATAGATATCTTGGGTTTAAAACATTTTCAGCTGCGAGGAGTGGCTTTTGGAGTACATGAAGTAGATAATGTCATAAAGGCAGAAGGTGTAGGGTGCATTTAGTATGTCAGGGGAAGAGTGAGAGATTCAGGCTTTTTTAAAAGAACATTGGAGAAAACCATATGATGACTTTATATTTTAAAATATGTAGGATCATCGAGATAGACCTAGAAAAGACCTCTATGTATCCGTCATCCTTTTCATTTCACAAATTTGGAAGGTGAGGCCTGAGGAAGATTAGGAGATTTGCTAAGGTCACAGAGGTAGGAAGCATGAGAAAAAGGAGTTAAACCCAGCCCTGTAAGTCAGTGTCAGGGCTTTTCTCACAGACTCTTTGTAAAAAAGGAAAAAAATAAATGTGGATCACATCAGATGTTGCTTAGGCTTTAAGATATCCAGTTGCTTATTTCAGTCCCTGAAATGCTTAAGTTAAAGTCAATTCGGTTTGACTCAGCAAACTCAAACAATAAAATGAAATAGGCACCATTTTCATGCCAGACCCTGTATCTCTGGGGCTAAAAGTACAAAAATGGAAGTAGTTCCTGCCCTCCATGAGCTTATAGCCTATTAAGGGGAACCTGTTAAGGTTACACATACACAGCATTATGGAAATCTGAAGATCTTCCTTGCCCCTAGGCCCTTCGATAGGCTTAAGTGGCTATCAAACCTTCCCGGATTTGAAAGTATATTCTGCCCCCAATAGGCTGAATGTGGTCACATGGAGCCTGTGATGGGAGGCTTGTTCTTCAGGAATGCCCACAACTTATTACTTAGTGATTGGGCAGTGGGTCAAGAGGGCTGTGACAGTTTCCCATCCAGGAGAAGGTTATATATACCCTGATGTGAGGTTTTACTTTGGGGTTCACATTGAGAAGAGTTGTGTGATTTAGCCAGATGAGACTCTGGGAAGCAGTTGAGCCCCTCGACTTTGAAAACCCAGATGTTGGTGCTTCCCTCTCTGGTAACTGAGTAGGTATGGATGTAATAGTCAGATGGCTGGAAGCCCCCTCTGCTGATCTGTTTCTTTGTCTGCTTGTAATTTCTGCTTGTAATTTGTGTTTGCATTCTCTGAAGTTCAGGGTGCTGACTTTTCCCCCTGAACTAGGTGAATGAGGTATATTTGATTGATTAAAGTAAGACTGTTAACCCATTTTGAGTTGCTTTCCTTTAGAAAGGCAGATTTAAGAACCTCTGCTAGCACCCGCCTTAGGTATGCTAGGGTGCTTGCTGATACGCACAGGTAAGTGAATAGAAAACTAATATGAGAGGGAATGAAGTCAATTATGCAGAGAGACAGAGATCATTAGTAACTAAGATCAGGAAATACAGAGGTTTTATAAAATGCTCCATATAATGTGTAGTTAATGTTAATTACGTTTTGGTGTTGTTCAGTTATTTCAGTCATGTCTGACTCTCTGTGATCCCCTTTGGTGTTGTTTTTTTTTTTGCTTTCTTTCTTTAATTTTATTGCTTTTTGGAGGGGGGAAGGCTAGGCAATTGGGGTTAAGTCTCTGAGGCCAGATTTGAACTCAGGTCCTCCTGACTCCAGGGCCAGTGCTCTATTCACTGTGCCACCTAGCTGCCCCGCTCCTCCCACTGCTTTTTTTTAAATTAAATTAAATTAAATTAAATTAAATTTTTTTTATTTTTTAAATTTTAATTTATTTTCTTGGTTACATCATTCATTTCCACAAGGTTTTGAGTTACAAATTTTCTCCCCTTTTTTGTCCCTACCCCCCAGCCCAGAACATTGATCCCACTGTAAGATCCCTCCCACAATCTGTTCCCTTTTATGCCCTCCTCCAACACCTCTCTAGCTTTCTAGCAGGGTAGGGAGCTCCTCCCTGCCCCTGTCCCTGTATATATTATTTCCCAGTTGCATTTAATTGTATAGCTTTAAATACTGGATTCTA
>CM053596.1:251251630-251267600 GCA_028646575.1 Pseudocheirus occidentalis
CAAATGGGGTCACAAAGAGTTGGACTCAATTGAACAACAATATACATGTGAAGTCATGCAAAATGTATTTCCATATTAGCCATGTCAAAAAAAAAAGAAAAATAAAGTGAATGAAAAACGTATCCTGAACCTTGATTTTAAGTGCTATATAAAATGCTAGCATTCATTCTGCTGATGATTATGTCTTTACAAAAAGTAAAAGAGTGTAATATAATGGGAAAAGCACGGGATCTGAAAATTAGAAAGTGTTTGGATTCCTTGTTTTCCACTTTATGAATTTAGACAAAATATTTCATCTCTCTGGACTCTGGTTTTCTCATCTCTAAAAAGAGGCAATGAAGGGATAGAGTCAAGATGGTGCAGAAAAGGCAGGACTCAGTTGGACTTTCCCCCAAAACCCTCCAAACACCTTTCAATAATGCTGTAAAACAATTCCTAAAGTGGCAGAATGTACAAAAGCACAGAGTAAAATAATTTTCCAGTCAAAGACAACTTAGAAGGTCAGCAGGAAAGATTCATAGGACCTGAGTATGGAGCACAGCCCAGCACAGGGGGCATCAGCACAGACCCAGCACTAGCAAACTAGGAGTATGCCTTGGTAGTGACTGAATCAGCAGTGGCGGCAACTGCCTCCAGCACTTTTAGCCCACAGGTGGGAAGTGTATCAAACAACTGGTCAGAAGAAGTTTACAGAGGTCTCTTTGCTGGCACTTGGGCCAGGACTCTGTTGCTTTGCCCATATCTATATCTGGGTTGTAGTCCTGGGTACCAGTCCCAGGGAGAAGAAAAGTGCTGGCATGGCAGAGCTTGTGGCATCAGTGGAGGGGGGACCCTCCTCACAATTCCAGGACAGAAAAGAGTGCTTAAGGTCACTCATAGACCAGAGCCAGGAAAGGAATTAACAACTCTCTTTAGATCATACCACCTTGGAAGAACTGAAAACTTGCAGATCCCTAGAAGTAGTTCTGAAAACAGCTGCACAAAGCCCCTGAAGCTTGGGACAGTTCACCCTCCACCCAGGAAGCAGAGTCCTACTTCACCAATGTATTAAACATTAAGGAATAGGTTGTGGAAATGAGAAAGCAGCAGTAAGAATTCTGATCATAGAAAGTTAATATGTTAGCAAGGAAAATCAAAATGCGCAATCAATAGAAAATAACAAAACCAAAGCTCCTACATACAAAACCTCCCAGAAAAATATGATTTGTTCTCAGGCCATGGAAGAGCTCAAAAAGGAATTTTAAAACCAAGCAAGAAAAGTAGAGGAGGGGCGGCTAGGTGGTGCAGTGAATAGAGCACCGGCCTTGGAGTCAGGAGTACCTGAGTTCAAATCTGGCCTCAGACACTTAACACAAAAAACTAGCCATGTGACCTTGGGCAAGCCACTTAACCCCAACTGCCCTTCAAAAAAAAAGAGTTAAAAAAAAGAAAAGTAGAGGAAAAATTGGGAAGGAAAATGAGAGTGATGAAAAAAAATGAAAATTGAGTCAACAGCTTAGTAAAGGAGACACATATGCACACACACACACACACAATAATGAAGAAAATGACACTTTAAAAAACAAATAGGCCAAATAATAAAAGAGATATTAAAAGTCAATTAGGAAAAGAATACCTTAAAAAGCAGACTGAACAAATGGAAACAAGAGGTACAAAATTCATAGAAGACAACCCTCCTTAAAAAGTGGAATTGGTTAAATGGAAAAAGAGAGACAAAAGCTCATTGAAGAAAATAATTCCTTAAAAATTGGAATTGAACAAATGGAAGCAAACAACTTCATGAGAAATCAAGAAACAATAAAACAAAAACAAAATAATGAAAAAAAATAAAAGACAATGTGAAATATCTCATTGGAAAAGCAACTAACCAGGAAAACAGATCCAATAATTAAAAATTATTGGACAACCTAATAGCCATAATAATGATAATAATAATAGCAATAATAACAATAATAATAATAATAATAATAATGATTCTAGACATCTTATTTCAAGAAATTATCAAGGAAAACTGTCCTGATATTCTAGAACCACAGGATAAAATAGAAATGGAAAGAACTCACCCCTCACCTCCTGAAAGAAATCCCAAAATGAAAGCTCTCAGAAATACTATAGCCAAATTGCATAGCTCCCAGGTCAAGAAGAAAATTTTGTAAGCAGCCAGAAGGAAGCAATTCAAGTATTGTGGAACCACAATCATGATAATATAAGATTTAGCTGCTTCTACATTAAAGGATCAGAGGACATGGGATATGATATTCTAGAGGTCAAATGAGTTAGGATTAAAACAAACATCACTTACTCAGCAAAAAATGAGCATAATCCTTTACAGGGAAAATGGACATTTTGTGAAATAGAGGGTTTTCAAGCATTCCTGATGAAAATACCAGAGCTGAATAGAAAATCTGACTATCAAATACAAGACTCAAGAGAAGCATAAAAGGGTAAACAGGAGAGGGAAATCACAAAGGACTTTATAAAGTTAAACGGTTTACCATTCCTTCATGGAAAGATGCTATATGTAACTCATAAGAACTTTCTCATTATCAGGGCAGTCAGAAGGAGTATATATAGACAAAGGGCACAGGTGTGAGCTGAAGGGATGATATCAAAAAGAATAAAAAAAATTAAGGGGTGAGAGAGGAATTCACTGAGAGAAAAGGAAAGGGAGAGGTATGATGGAGGTAAATTATCTCACATAAAAGAAGCAAGAAAAAAGTTTTATAATGGAAGGAAGAAAGGAAGGGGAAGGGGACTGAGTGAATCTTACTTTCATCAGAATTGGCTGAAAGAAGGAATAACATGCCTATCTTATCCTACAGGAAAGTAAGAGGGGAAAGGGATAAGAGAAGGGAGGCGATAGAAGGGAGGGCGCAGTGAGGGAGTGGATAGTAGAAGCAAAACACTTTAGAGGAGGCAAAAGGTAAAAGGAGAGAGAATAGAATAAACAGGGGAAATAGGATGGAGGGGAATACAGTTAGCAGTAGTAACTTCTCAAAACTAGAGAACTGAATCAAATTTGTAAAAATAAGAGGCATATAAATCATCAAAAGATATCAAGTTTTCAGACAAAGTAATCAAAACTATCTATGGCCATATGTATCAGCAAGTACCCTAGTATACCCAAGATGGCTGCTAGCACAGGTTCTTAGATCTGCTTTTCTTAGGAAAGCAAGTCAAAATGGGTTAACACTCTTACTTTAATCAATCAAACATATATCATTTACCTAGTTCAGGGGGGAAAAAGTCAGCACCCTGAACCTCAGAGAACACAAACAGAATACAAACAAGTTACAAGCAGAATTTACAAGCAGACAAAGAAACAGATCACCAGATAGGCTTCCAGCCATCTGATCATTACATATATACTTATTCAGTTACCAGACAGGGAAGCACCAACATCTGAGTTTTTCAAAGCTGGGGGGCTCAATGCAGCCCAGAGTCTTGACTGGCCAAATCACACAACTCTTTCCAAAGTCAGCAGTATATATAGCCTTCTCCTGGATTGGAGACTATCACAACCCTCTTGACCCACTGCCCAATCACAAAGTAATAAGGCATGGGCCTTCCTGAAGAACAAGCCTCTCGCCACAAGCTCCATGTGACCACATTCAGCCTCCCAAGGAGCAGAGTATACTATCAAATCAAGGAAGTTCTCAGAGCTACTTAAGCCTATCAAAGGGGCAGGGAAGATCTTCAGATTCCTATAACACCATATATAAAAAAAAGCTCTAACCCACAACTGATTAGAGAAATGCAAATTAAAACAGTTCTTAAATGCTATCTCATACTTATTAGATTGACCAATAGGAGAGAAAAGAAAAATAGCCAGTACTGGAGAGGTTATGGGAAAAATGAGATATTAATGCACTTTTGGGGGAGTTGTGAACTAATTCAATCATTCTGTAGAATACTTTGGAACTCTGCTCAAAGAGTTATAAAGCCATGCATACCTTTTGACCTAGCAATAACAATAGGTCTATATGTCAAAAGAGATTTTTTAAAAGAGGAAAAAGGACCTATATATGCAAAAAATATTTATAACACCTCTTTCCTGATGGGAAATAATCAGAAATTGAGGGGATGCTCATCAAAAGGGAAATGGCTGAACAAACCATAGTATGTGATTATGACAGAATATTATTGCTACAAGAAGCAATATAAAAAATGATGAGCAGGATGCTCTCCAAAAAACCTGGAAAGACTTACATGAGCTGATTCAAAGTGAAATGTACTGTGTACAAACTAAAAGCGATATTGTAAGATAATCAGCTGTGAATGACTTAGCTATTCTCAGCGGTACAATGATCCAAGACAACTGAAAGACTTTTGATAAAAAAATGCTATCAATCCCTTGAGAAAGAACTGATGGTGTATAAATACAGACTGAAGGATACTTTTTTTTAACTATTTTTCTTGAGGGTATTTTTGTCTGTGTTTTCTTTCACAAAATTAATGATATGGAAATGTTTTGTATGACTACACTGACTTGCCTTCTAACTGGGGAGTAAGGGGAAAGGATGAAGGGAGAGAATTCAGAACTCAGAATTCTAGAAACAAATGTTAAAAATTGCTTTTTACATATTTAACTGGAAAAGATAAAATACTAAATAAATTCAAAAATTGAAAATACAAAAAGAAGTGATAGTACCAGATGATCTCCAAGGTCCCCTCCCATACTACATCTTCTTGAAATTCTTGAAATCTGACAGTTCTACGAAGAGCAGATGGGATGGGATGGGGGGGATAAAAGTTGAGAGGTAGAAAGACTGGTTAGGCAATAGTTAAAATATTTATCAAGTGCTTACTGTTGTAATAGACTTTGTAAGTCTTAGTAAGGGCCTTGATTAGGATGTTGATGTAGGCTTTTTTTTTCCAAAGAGCTAATAAGAGAGAACATAGAGAAAGAATCAATGGTACTTGGCAAATGAGTAGCTGTGTACTCTGAATGAAGATGCTCGATAAACAGTACATTTCTTGGTCTTCAGAAATTGAGTAATATAAAATGCCTCTCTCTTCAAATTAATTTCTTCAGATTAATTCAACGAAAGTTTATTAAGTATCCATCAGGCATTTACCAGCTGTGAGACTCTGGGCAAGTCACTTAACCCTATTTGCCTCAGTTTCCTCATTTGTAAAATGAGCTGGAGAAAGAAATGACAAATTGTTGCAGTATCTTTGCCAAGAAAACCCTGTACAGGGCCATGAAGAGTCAGAAAGAACTGAATGACTGATTACCATCATCATGAGTCACCTACTGTACTAGACACAGGAGTACCAAGAAAAAAATGGAAGTTTTTACCCTCCAGACATTTATAATTTGTGGGACAGGACTTAAGGAGCACATATAGAAACCAATAAAAGAGAGTGAGAACAAGAAAATCATGACAAAGGGTCAACAGCTTGGTAAAGGAGGTACAAAAAATGCTGAAGAAAATTAACACCTTAAAAAACAGAATAAGCCAACAGGCATTTCTCACCTCTCAGTAAATTAAAAATATATACAGAATATATCTTGTTTCTTCTGCCTTGCTTGATCATTGACAAGGTCTTAGCAAGATCTATCTATCTATCTATCTATCTATCTATCTATCTATCTATCTATCTATCTATCTATCTGCCTATCTATCTACCTATCTATCTATCTATCTATCTATCTATCTATCTATCTATCTATCTATCTATCTATCTATAGTTTCCTCCTGGAGAGTGTATAATTATTATCGCTAAACCCAGCTTCACCTTGTACCTCCGACACTTGTTCTGCTTTCCTATCCAGAATATTATGTTTTTCTTCAGCTAACCCATTTGCTGTTTCACACCACCCTAACAGCCATTCTTTTTGCTTCCTTGCAAGGGAAGAAAAATCAAGATGGCATGGCATTTTTATGTATTGTGTTAATATATAGCATTATTACAGCTGTTAGTTATTTTTGTAATTATTTTTAAAAGTTGTGCCAAAACCCTGAGTGGGCGGCTTGAGTCTCAGAGGCAAAATATGATAATCTTGTCCTGGAAAGAATATCATGCTTATTGACTTATTTCTCCAAGCAATACAAAGTCTTTATTGAATGCTGAAGTCTTTCAATGTTGCATTTCATATGTGTAGAGATTAAAAAGGTTATATGCAAAATAAATCTGGCTATATCAGCTTGGCTCGGTCCCATCCCATAAACTTCAGCTCACGTAAAGCCATAAGATTGATTTCTCAATATTCAATTTCTCAGTGGAGCAAATAGTCAAGACATGCATTAGGCTTTGCTCTTAAAAAAACACATTAACACTTGCTCCTTCACACATAATGATATCGGCCAGACCTTCAATCTGCTTCATGCTTTCCATATCTTTTCCATATGCGGTCCTCCTTCTGCAGTCAATGAAAGCTTTGTGCAAGGAAGAGTCACTGTGATACAGAGAGGAATGAAAGCTACTTTGAAAAGCATCTAAATGGCTTCACAAACTATAGGGCTTAATTCTGCCATCTTTTCTCAGGCAGCACTCCCATTGAGATCAGTGGGAAACTGGCTTGATTGAGGAGAGTGGAATTCAATCCAACAAGTCTGTAGAAATAACTTTACCTGTAATCCCTCAGCTAACACTGAAATGTAGCTACCTTTGGACTGGAAGAAGGTGCATACCACCAAAACACAACAGACCGGGTTGGAAATGTAATACTATTTTCACTGCTTTTCCCATTTGTTTTGTTTTTTTTTACTTTTCAGTATAAAGTGCCCAGGGAGGTTTGTTCCTTCCAGGCAACATATAAAATAGGAAATAAATATGTTGGAATGTGATTTACTAAAGGCAAATTGTACCATTGTAACACATTATGCTAGCATTACCATTTATATGTACTTTATACGTAATATATTTATACTATTTTATGTGCAGTAATATGTACACTTTTTAAATTTAAGTGCAGGCTTGTATTTCTTGTTAAGGTCTAAGAAATGGTACTGTTCTGTCCCGGATTTTCATCTTTTCCCAGTGCATATTACTAATAAATGTCTTTTAGAAGATACTTTCTCTCAACTACAAATTAGATATAAACTTTATGATGACATAGCATTTGGAAAAGGTAAAGGCAAATAAGTTCAGAAAACAAGAAATATCCCCAAAGGCCATTGCAGATTTAGACTGCATATTAATTCTAAGCCTTCACTAACATCCCACTTTCCTGCCTCATTCCAGTATGAAGGATGGTAGGTTCTCAAAGTCTATGCCAATGGAGCAGAAGTTCTGAAAGATTATGCCCATTTCAGGTCTGATGACTGTTTATCAGTTGATCTGAGGCTAGGTCTAGCAAGATAAAAGGGACTCGACAGAGAGTTGGCCACCATAATGATTTTTGGACCATAACCATCCATGACGGAGGTTGAAATTTCCATCAATAGGTGGAATTCCCCCATGGATGTAATCATAACAACTCAAAGTATTTATGTAAATTAACCTTTAGATTGGAATGTGTCCCAGTGTCTATGATTCTTGGCCTACGGTTGATGAGAACTACACAGCTCAAGTGCTCTCTTGGAGGAGGCTTTTCTCATTCCTCCCAGATGTTGACACCTGACCCACTAAGCCTGCCTTCCACATGATGAGCAGTTACCTTCTCTGTGCCTGTTCTTGTGCATAGAATGTAATTTCTTCATAAACAAGGACTGTGCTTCACTTTTCTTTATATCCTCCCATGCTTAGCATGGTGCCTGACATCTAGTAAGCACTTAAAACATGCTGGTTGATTGATAGAATGACTGGTATTTGTAATGTCCAAAATTGTCCTCATTAGTTTTCCCTATTCGGGATGGTTTCATTCTTTGTCATTGTAACTTTGGTGCCTAGAATAATGTCTGACACTATACTAGGGGTGTGAGGTGTTCATTGAGCATTGACAAGGTCTTAGCAAAATCAATCAATTGATCTGTCTGTCTGTCTGTCTGTCTATCTATCTATCTATCTATCTATCTATTTATCTATCTATCTACTGTGAGGTGTTCAGGGAGGACTAACACTTCTGATATGAGGACTTGCTGAGCCCTCTTCAGAACTGTTCATTCATTTTTGGTTGCCACCTTTCACCCAATTGTTTATTACCTGTGACTCCAGAAAGGTATAGCATGAGCAGCAACCACACTCCAGTAAAACTGTCTTGCAAGACAGGCTAAACCAGATTAAGGGTAACTGACAGGCCTCAAACCATCAGTGAGTTAGGGAGATGACTACTCCAAAAATGTGAAGACTTTCTCCAGCAGAATGAATGCCTGAGCTAGGCACTGTGGAGAACTTAGAACTTAGAAATTAAAGACACTAAGGCCATCCACTGCATCCTAGGCCATTTATAGTCATCTTGACTTTTGTCCTACCATACGACTTCTAAAGCCAAGACTTCAAGTACGTCTGCCTCACTTAAATCCAATTCATGGGCAAGTCAAGATATCATCTTGATTGTTGACCTATAATTGCTTGTTGACTGACTGATCAATTGATCCCCAACCCCCTCCACCTTCACGCTCACCCCCAAACCGTTCCTAACTTCTCTATTCTTTCCTTGGTAAATCCAATGCACTGTACTGATTCTAGGCCTTATCCTGCCATAAATTCACTAGGTAATTCATTTCACCTCTGTGAGAGAAATACTTTAATAAATTCTTTTAAACAATAAAATTTCTGACATTTAGTTTGTTCGGCTATCGAATGAAAGGTTTATGCTAGGTGATCTCAAAGGTCCTTGCATTTCTAACACTATATGGCTCTATCATTTCAACCATCATTCTCCCATTCTTAGCCTTGAAAACCTCAGAGTTCCACTAGACTCATCCCATTCTTTGGTTTGTATCTTTAGTTAATCATCTAATCATATTCATTTTTTCATTCATAATTCTCGTCAGCATTGTCATCTCCATTCCTGTTGCCAGGCTTCCCTCACCTTTTGCCTCGATTATTCCACTGGAGTCCTAGTTAGTTTCTCTAATGATAGTTTTTTGTTGGTGCTGGTTTCCCCCCACTTAAATACCTCCTGTATACTATGAGTATGTTAATCCTCTTACTCATTTGCCAGAGGCAGGGAAGGAGAAATGAGTTATTTCTCACTTCCTGCAACATAATGTTAATAATAATTATTTTTATATTTTTTATAATAAAGGTCCCCAATTACTTCCAGAAAAGGAAGATATTTAAAATACTTTGAAAAACTTAAAATGTTTAAAAAATATCATTTAACATCTCTCATTCTCCCTTGCTAAAAATGCCTGTTTCTGGGGGGATTTTATTGTTTACTTCTTGAATGTGTCATGCATATTACTACCAATCAGTCTTTGTGCTGATCCCTAACCACACACAAATCTGACAAAACTGCACTCTAATCAGATCAGCTGGTCAAGGAAAGACATAGGAGAGGAGGAGAAAGTGCATCTTCTGGTGGCTTCCCCTTTTAACTAATTATTCTTGCTTACTGATTGCTAAGTTGGTTTTTTTTCTATTAGTTGAAAGAATACACGTCCTGTCATCGCCCAATCACATGTGCCATTTTCAAGATTTTCAGTCTTTCTTTATAGACCCTCCACTTGCCTCTTCTCCTCCAACATTTGTCTCATGTCTGTTCCCTCTGAGAAATCTTCCTTGATTTCCTCTGCCCCAATTTTTTTCATGTTTTCTCCTTCTCAAAGTTACTTTCTATTCACTTATCTGTGTACATGCTATATCCTCCATAAGAATCAAATAAAATTGAGTTTACCATGAATTGATTAAGTACTAGTTATATGTAAGGTACAACACTTAGCAATAGGGATGAAAAAACAAACAAAAAACCATCCCCTGCCCTCAGGAAGCTTACGTTTTACTTGAAGGGTACAAAATTTGCATAGATAAATAGTATCCCTTATTAGTGATAAGAGGTAAGTTTCCTGAGGGCAAGGACCTTGATATCTTTTGTCTTTGTATCCACTCGGACAAGTCTGATGTTAGGATATGTGGTTGTAAAGTCATTTTCAGTCATGTTCAACTCTTTCTGACCCAATTTAGAGTTTTCTTGGCAAAGATGCTGGGATGATTTACCATGTCCTTCTCCAGCTCCTTTTACATGTGAGGACACTGAGGTAAACAGTATTAAGTTACTTGCCCAAGGTCACACAGCTAGTAAGTGTCTGAGGCCAGATTTGAACTTGGGATGAGTCTTACTGATTGCAAGTCCAACACTGTATCCACTGTGCCACCTAGCTGCCCCATTAGGATATAAACAGTATAATAAATATTAATTTCATGGAACTGAATTGATTCTCATGGTTTCATAAGGGCAGATATAGAGAGTTTTGGAGAGAAAGTTTTGGTTTCATAGCAATATTTAGTGTATCGGCTGTTGTATCACCTCCGGCTGTGCCTCGGTACAATATACAGAGGCAGGGCCATGGGATTATTGATTTAAAGTTGGAAAGCACCTCGAAGGTCATTTAGACCAGTGGTTCTCAAAGTCTTTGGCCTCAGGAACACTCTTAAAAATCATTGAGGAGCCCTCAATCAGCTTTAGTCTATATGGGTTATATCTCTCAATATTTACTGTTGTTGTTTTTTAAAATGAAAACCACTTCATACCATTGTGAAAATAGTTTGGACCTCACAGCCTCCCTGAAAGTATCTCAGGGACACCTTAGGATGCCTGAATCATGTTAAGAACCACTGATCTAGGACCAATTCCTTAATTTCACACATGAGGACACTGAGGCGAAGAAACGGTAGGGACTATCCCCAAATCACACAGATAGCAATTCAGCTTCCATTCACTGGTATTACTACAGTGATTATTTTTTAAAGACCGTCTCCATTGTTTGCCAAGAATTGTTTGTACTCTCAGGAAGTATTTCTCAATTCATATTTCAGGTAATAATATTTAGAAAATGTTCTCTCTCTGTAAAATTAATTTGGGGAGTATCTCTTTTATATCTAAGTTCAGATGATACTTTTTATTTCTAAAGTGAAGGCGTAGTAATACTGTCTACATTCCTGAAATCAGTGTGGGTCATATATGTTTAATAAATAACGGGAAATATTTTCTTCCCTAGGAAATGCAATTGGATTTAGTGTACATAGAGTTGAGACATAGGTTCTGACGTCTTTGGAATACTCACTTCACTTCTCTGGGACTCAGTTTCCTTATTTGTAAAATAAATGGGCTTGATTAGAAGGTGGTTCAGATCTACTACTAGTCCCTAAATGGGAAGCCAGACATATATTTTAGGTATTATTCCAAATATGTGATTTCCCTAAGTCACCAGCAACTATGCCATTTTCCATGTCCCTATAGCAGTCCATATACTTCTTGTGCTCGGCAGTACCTTTGACAGGATGTAGGTATTGATGAAGCTAGCACAGATTGGACTCTGCATTCTGGCCTTAATAGATGGTTGTGGCACTATGAGAAGAATGCTGGTGGATTTGGGGTCAGAGGACTATAAGCACATCCCAACTCTGCTACTGATTACCTGGGTAACATCGGGGCAGTCATTTAGCATCTCTAGATCTTGGTTTTGTCAAATGTAAAATGATGGGACTGGAAGGTCAAAAACTTCTGTCTCTAATTATATGAACTTATAAATATTTGGATGCATATAGAGTACTCATGCAATAAGCTTTAATGTACCCAGACAGGCACTAGGAAGGATGGTGCATGTAAAAGAGTTATTTTGATTCCTTCAGAAAATTAGTTTGTCATGCAATTTTATAGTTTAATGGGGATATTTGGTTGACATAACCATTGTACTATGTGTACCTTGGTGGATTTTCTCTTTCCTAATTCTCTACCAAAAGGAGGTGGTGCAATAAATAAAAGTGCTGGTCTTGGAGTCAGTAAGAGACCAGTTCAAGACCTGACCTTGGATACTAGATGTGTGAATCTGGAAGAGTAATTTTAAACTTCTATAAGCCTCAGTTTCCTTAACTGTAAAATGAGCACAATAATGCCTACTCAGGGTTGTAGTTAGGATCTAAGGATATGTAAAGTACTGAATAAAGAGCTCAGCACAAAACAGGCAGTTAATAAGTGTTTGTTCTCTTTCCTCTTCCCCCATCAGAGGAAGGGGGTCACATTCATACCATTGAAGTACACTGAGACTCTCATAAAAACTTTTGAGGTGACCCTCACAGAATATGCAACCTTAGAACTGATTCAGCTTTCAATGACAACTGAGATATGGGAGGTCTTTAGGAGAAGGACTTATCAGGAAAGAAGCCTGTCAGTGCCTGATGATTTGGTTAAGTAGCTCAAGCTACAGTTATTAGCTGTCAAGCATGGTGTAAGAATTCCTCAGATGTATTTCTTTAAATGTACTCAGAGATCATTCTTCTAAAACATGTGTGCGTATCATTTAAACAGTTTAGTTCTTATGTTCATTTTGTGGTCTCTAGAAAGCCCGAGGTGCAGAATACATAGGATATTTTGCTCCCAAATTTGGGAATTTGGGTACCTGTGAAAAATTTTCAGAAAGTGAGTTACATTTTAATAGATAAGAAATCTATTCTTCTGGTTAGTAGAGACTATCTTGTTATGTCATATATACAATAGACTTTCAAATATTTGATGAGTCAATCAATTAATTAGCATTTAATTTGTACTTACTATATGCTCAACACTGCCAACTCCTGGAAGTACAAATAAATGATGAAAGCCCTTGCTCTCAAGGAACTTAAATTCAAAGGAAAAATATATAAAGAAAACTTTCAAATTTATAAGAATATGCATCATGGCCCAATTGATAAATGGTCAGGGGATATGAACAGGCAGTTTTTTGATAAAGATATCAAAACTATATCTAACCATATACAAATTCTTTAATTCCTTATTGATTAGAGAAATACATGTTAAAACAACATTGAGATATCATCTGTCAGAGTGACTAGACATACATGCCCTTCATTTGGGGGATGGCTAAACAAATTGTGTATATATAATTGTGATGGAATATTACTGTAACATAAGAAATAATGAATTGGTTGATTGAGAAAAAATTGGAAAGCCTTAAACCTCTGAAGGAAGATGATATCCACCTCCAGAGAAAGAACTGACCAATAGAAATATGCATAATACGGTCTTACATATAGTTATACGTATGCATATACATATATGTTTAGAGATATTTATGTATATTTACATATATTTGCATTTAATTATAGCCTTCTCTTGGGGGAGGCAAAAATAAAAGTTTTTAAAAGAAAAAAAATTGAATGAGAGAAGGTAACACATAATAAGAATTAGAAATAAGTGATGGGGAAGAAAAAGGTACCCCTCTGAGAATGGCAGAAAGGTCCTGAGAACAGCCTGAAATGAGACGTGGCTGGACTGAGCACCTTCCTTAAATACAAATTTTGGAAAGAAATATCCATTTTGGGGGGGGGGAGCTTCAGAGGCAGAGAATACTTTCCATGTGTGAATGTCTGAGATGGAGTGAGGTTTCAGAATAGTAGAAGTCCAGAGTAAAAGTTAGAGAAGAACAGGACCAGTCTTTGATGAATAAATCACCAAATTTAACCCTGAAATTCAAGAGAAAGAGTTTATCAAGATAATGATAAGAACCAAATATAAACTGATGCTTGAGTCAGAGAATTGTCACACATGGAGACTGGAGCCCATTCTTTTTACCTTTTTCTTCTTGGGCTACTTTTTTTCAATATCGAATCATATCGTATGAGATCTCCTAGGTATCCTCATCCTCCTATACCCAAACACAAATCTCTTCTCCAGTATAGCCAGTTGGCCATTCAATTTCTACTTGAAGATCTTCTTTGAGAGGAAATTCAATTTTTTTTCAGTTCAGTCAACCCATTCCCCTTTAGGGCTTCTCTAATTGTTAGAAATTTTCAGCTTGTAATTTCATTGCCTTTTCCAGTTAAAATTTGCCTCACAACAACTCTCATCCACTTTTTCTGGTATTGACCTCTGGAATCAGGTAGAACAAGATTAAAATATCTTCCATATGACTATCCTTTAAATATCTGAAGCTTCCTATTATGCATTGTCCCATTAACCTTATCTCAAACACATGCATACCTACATAGATACACATACCCACACAAATACATACACTATCTATGCTCAAATCTTTTCTCCAGGCTACAGTAGGGGATGGTGTCCAATCTCCTCATCCTGTCCTAAGGATGTTCCACATTTTGGATTATTTTCCTAACAATATGCCATCAAGAATGAATGTGATATTCCAAAAGTGGTCTAACCAGAGCAAAGTACAGAAGAACCATGATCTCCTTTACATAGGGAGAAATTTAAGATCAATAATGTAGCCTAAGTTGATTTTAATATTACTTTGGTTGGCATGTCATGATGTTTGGAGTTTTTAATCAAGGAAAACCACTTGATGTTTCATTGAAAAACCAAATGGTAGAGTTAGGGCTCAAGACTGCCCTCTTCCAACCAGCTGCCTTAAAGAGGGCTATCCTCCAAACCAGCTACATTCTTAACTATTTTGTCCTTCTTCTCCCTAACAGTTAAGACTTTGTTTTCTTGGGGCACCTAGGTAGCACAGTGGATATGCCACCAGCTCTGGAGTTAGGAGGACCTGAGTTCAAAACTGACCCCAGATACTTGACATTTACCAGCTGTGTGACCCTGGGCAATTCACTTAACCCTTATTGCCTTACCAAAAAAACAAACATACAAACAAACAAAAGAACCAACTTTTCTTCTATCTGAAAGGGAATATAACAGTTGATAGAATGTTCTACACAGAACTAAAAAAATGTGGTTCAGATCCCATGTCTTAGGCTTCACCTGTGCAACCCAGAGAAAGCCTTCTAACCTCTCTGGGCCTCAGATTCCTCATCTAAAAAATATAGGTAATGGACTTGATAGCTTTTAAGATCTTTTCCATTTCTAAGTTTACAATATAATATGGTACATCATATAGCTAGGGGACTAGGGACAAATCCTCCAGGCAACTCTAAGACAGAGGCTGTTATCCTTTCATGGACCTTCCTCCCCTTCCCCCAACCCCAGCAATGTGATAAAGCCTATGGACTTCTTCTTAGAAGAGTATTTTTAGGGGGGAAGAGCCAAGATGGTGGCGTAGAAGCAGCAAGGTCCTGCAACTCCCACACTGCCACCCTAAACACCCATAAAATATGAGCCCAGACAAAGTCTAGGAAAGTCTAGGACTCTCAGACTCACAAAAACACAGAGAACACAGCTCTTGCTGAAGGCAGCTCGGCAGCAGGGGCTCAGCGCGGCCGCCGGAGTGAAGGCTGGAACAGCAGGAAGCCTAGACCATGGCCAAGCCCGGGCAGTGGGAAGGAGCTGAGCCGAGCCCCGCAGCCAGCCTTCAGAGGTTCTATAGCCTCCAGCACCTCCACATCTACCAACACATGAGGAGCAGGACTGGAGAGAGCACACCCCAGTGGAGCAGAGACTCGGCTAGCCCAAAACCGCTGCCGCGGCCAGGCAAAGCCTCAGGGTGGCCAGGAGGAGCAGTTGAACCTCCCAAACAGCAGCTTGAGTCTACTTCAAAGAAAATCTAAAGCACTGGCCTAAGGGGATCTTTAAATCTTCAGACACGGTTAGTGAAAGTGAAACTTTGAAAATTAATTTGGGGGGTAAAGCAGTTCACCCATTCTGCCCCCAGGGTAAAGAAGCAGTGGGGGAAGGGAACTGCTGGAACCACAGGCGGCCCCCACCAGGCTGCTTCAGAGCCCCTGGCCTGTGAACTCCAGAGGGGGGCTGAATCGATTGATCAGGGCCAAGTGCTCTTGCTTTGAGTGGCCTGGATCCGGATTGTGGTCTTGGGTGGTGGTCCTGGGTTGCACTTTCAGCAAACCAAAGCTGGGGGACTTGCAACACCCCCCTAATAGTGCCGACAGTTGGGAAAGCCCCAGCTATTTGGAACAGAGCTTCACCCCTTGGAAGTAGAGTTTCACAGAGCTAAAAAAACCCAACCAATTAATTGACTGGCCAACATGAGAAAAAGGAAGCAAAATAAAA
>CM053596.1:251276969-251299952 GCA_028646575.1 Pseudocheirus occidentalis
CCTGAATCTGCTGACCTTTTTACAGGTGAAGCCTGAGCTGGACAAGCTGGGCCAGAAGCTGTTGCCATGCTTCACTCCCAGTTGACATTTGTAAATGGTAAGATTTGGGGAGCTGGAAGGAAGGGCTTATATAGCAGAAGCTACTAGGCCAAAATTTGGCAGAACCAGCTTTGTGATCAACATTCTCCGTCAATGGGAGACACCTACCGTAGGTAATGAGATGTTTCAATATTCTGATTTCAGCATCCACATTTCCTCCCAGGTTTCCCAGTATCATTTATTCTGCTGCTCTCTCTGCCTTTCCCCTTGACCTCCTCCCACTGTATGTGGACAGTAGAGTCTAAGATGCTGCTTTGAATTTTTTTCCCCACAGTTACCCATTGGGGCTTTCCCTGACCTCAATTCTGTTTCTATAATGAGGCCATGCTAATTCGTGCTGAGAGCTTATGAGTTTTCTTTAAGCATGGGGAGAGGTCACCAAGATATGGTTAGGAGTGGTTCTTTCCTCCTGCAACTGCTGCTCCCGAGGTCTGATCAATTTACTTTCCTTTTGCCATCAAACATTTTCCCGGAGAAGTGAATGAAGAAATGCATCTGCTTCTGCATGGAAGGAGGAAGGGGAGGGGACAGTGGACAAGATGGGTAGCATAAAAGGATGGTGGGGAGACTGAAAGGGGGAAATGGTGAGGGTCTCCATGTAGCAATGGGGGAGGGAAGGATCATCGGCATTGCTGGGCCTGTTCAAATACCAGTCACTTTGTCACCATGTAGCAAAGGCCAACAATTTGCACGGCATGATTAGAACAAGAAAGCAAATTAAACAGTTATTAAAGAGAAGCAATCAATTGGTACCTTGCAGTAGGCTGCAAGAAGATCTGTCAGTCTCCTTTATTAATTGAAGAAATACCTTCAGGGAAGCCCTTTTAAAGAGTGCTTACTTAGTTACACTGAAGGCGTAGTCCCTTAACAAGACACCTATTATTATTAGTGATAATACAATAATAATAATAACAATAATAATAACAATAGCAAATATTATTTCCTCTAGAATGATAGGTCTCGAGGGGATATTATTACTGTCATTATCATTATTATTATTATAAAGAATCTATCTCTTGCTGGGTCCTAATTACCATTTTTATGACTACTACATATTCTTTCACTCAGCTAAAAAAAAAATTGTTTATTTAGGTTCCCTGTTTCTGTTCACCCTTTTCCTGTATTACCTTCCTGAAACTTAACTATTTATAAAGGAAGCATGCTGATTACGGGCTTACAGGAACAGAGGGAAACTGCATTGGCTACCCAGGTGTATGTGGATTTGAAATCCACCATCAGTCACCATACCAAGTGCTGGGTATACAATGATCAAAATTAAGCAGCCCCTCTTGTCTTCCATACCTGATACCACATGGCATTTATTTGACTATGATATCAATGGAGCTCAGTCTCATAACCAGATATTCTGTGCTGTATTGAGTAAAATATTCTCAGGCAAGAGCACATGTACACAAGATGATGACCAAAAGTGCCACTGAACTCCAGGTAGAAAGCTATGATGAGTCACCAAGGAACAATGGTGCATCAGTAAAATGATCTCTAATACTAAATGGATAGGAACACTGAAAAGCACAGGGAAACCCTTGACACTTAACCACGACAGCTGGGAGCCCCAGTGATCTAGAGAGACAAGCTATTTCTTTTTCCTCCTGGTTCTACTGTCTTGTTTTCTTGCCTTGGTCCTACCTTCTTCTCCCCTATTCTATTGATCCTCTTTATCTTCTCTCTCTTTCAAAGAATATCAGAATGGAAGAAAACTAGTGATCATCAGCACCAGGAGTGGGGAACTTTTAATAAAAGGCTTTGTTCTGTAAAGTTTGGACTCAGTCCAAAAGTTACACCCAATGACCTAGAAGGTCAATGTGGCCTTGAAGTCAGAGGCTGCCCAACCCTGATGTGGTCCAGCTCCTTCATTTTGTATTTAGGGAAATCAAGGGCCAGGGTTGTTAAATAATTTTTGGAAATTCACAAGACAGTTAAATAACAAAGCTATGATTTTAATTCATGTCCTCTGACCCTAAATGTCATTTTTTGTACTCTACCAGACCTCCTATATTGTAGATCCTTCTCCAGTTCTTATACATATCCACTTACTGTTTTTTCTGTCTCTCCAGGAGCTATGGTATGGCCAAAGGAGGACTGGTCTTAGCAATAGGAGACTGGTGTTCAAGTCCTGGCTTGGACACAAGCCGTGTAAACTTGGACAAGTAATTGAACCTCTCTTAGACTCAGTTTTCTCATCTATAAAATAGGGATCATCATATTTGTGCTGACTAAATCATAGGATTGTTGGGGGGAAATGTTTTGAAAGACATGAAGTGTTTTACAATATAAATATGAGCTATCAGTATAATTAAGCTATTTTCCCCTCCCTCTTTCCTTTGTATTCAAGTGAGATTTACTTTGTCACTCCACTGATTGCTTTACATTTCTGCTCCATAACTCATGGAGTGAGATATTAAGGAGAACCAATGTAGCATCCCTCACTCTCTTGCCAGATGTACCACTCTTTGGCAAGTCCTTTGGAAATGTTATCACCATCATCATCATCATCATCATCACCACCATCATCATCAATGCATCTCACACACTGGCTCTTTGACTCTGGTGGAACGACTTAATCCCGCAGTGCCACAGGTCACTTTATATTACAGATGAGTTGCCAACCTGCCTTGGTGGAAGGAGTTTGATCATGAAGTGTTCCTTATACTGATGAAGTCACAAATGTGGTAGAGGATGCGGCAAGTCACATAAGCACTTCCTTCCCCTATCGGAGGTAGTTATATTCGTTTCAGCAATAAAAGGAAACAGTTCTGTGGCATCCAAATAATGACTAGAAAATAACCCAACGCAGTAGCTTGTACCTTCCTTTACAAGAGGTTGATTATTATATTGTGAAACATTCACTTCCCTCATGTATAAAATAAATAATAATAATAATAATAATACCTCATAGGTGAGTTGTGAGGATAAATTGAGATATGTTAAGAGCTTTAAAATCAAGTGAGTTTTATTATTAAAAACTCATATAAATGAGTTTTATTATTAGCACCATAAACATCAAATTGTTAAACAAAAATTCAAAGTCTGTTTTGTGCAAGCTTCTCATTTTAAAGATGAAGAAATCAAGGCCCAGTGTGATTGAGTGACTTGTGCAATGCTACACAGGTGGAATTGGTCTTTTGTAGTCTGTGATTTTCCTGGAGTACTATACCACCTCCCCTCCAGTAATAGTAGTATGAAAAAGTGAGAGGTGAGCATGGGCAACGGCAAAGGCTTCATATTCCCTCTACCCGTATTGTTTAATTCTGTTCCTAAAATATGTTTGAGTGCCCTGAAAAACCTTCCTAGAGAAGATATCAAGCCGTATGTGGTCATACATCCACTTGGAAGATCCTGGGGAATGGGCACACTTATACCATAAGAAATATATCTCCATCCTCTGTGAGAGGAATGTCATTCCATGGACCTACTAAGTATTTGGTGTGTGTATGTATTCCTTAATTGTGGGCAGGTTTTACATGTTTAGATTATAATCTTACTTTCATAATATCTGTTAATTAAGCTAACTCTCCTGATTTTTTCTAAATGAGATACACATTCTGGGACAGATGGTTGTAAAGGAAAGAAGAAAAAAGTAACAAGTTCTTAGGGAAAAAGGAAAGGAAGATTATTTTTTATTCATTTGTTTTGGTTTTTTCCCCTTTCTCTTTGATTTAAAGTATAACTGGGAGTAGATGAGCAGAGTGAATGACAAGCCAATTTAGGGATTTGGAGTTTCAAGAATGATGATTTTAACAACTATAGTAAGGACATTGCGTGAAGTTAATGAAAAAGGAAAGAGACAGAGAATGCTTAGGTGTTGTAAGCTTTGGGATCTGACCAATGTGGGTGCCCTTCCCAACAGTGCAGATAAAGACCCATCTGTGCTCAGAGTTTTACTTCACTTTGTACCTATGTGACCTTTATGGGTCTCAACTTCCTCATCTGTAAAAAGTAGTGTTGTGAATGATACATTTATTCCCTCTCATCCGTTATGGATATTATTCATATTATCCCATGAATTTTTAAATTGAAGGTTCTTTGACCTCCAATTAAATAGACGCCCTAGGACTTATCTATTACATGACAGTCTTGTTGTGTGAGATATTCAATTCATTAATTAAACCTCTACTAGGTACTGGGGCTACAATCACACACACACACACACACACACACAATTCCTGCTCTCAGGTTAAAATAGCATGTTCATAGATAAGTAAATTCAAGATATCTGTTTTGGTTTGATAAAACCCATGATTTATCAATGCAGGGAACTCCTTGAAGTGGAAACTATCCCTATTAATGTGGCTGAACATGTGATTTATTTGTAACTTTTTGTCTGGAACATTGAGTGTCTACCTAACTTGTTTGTCATTGAAGCCAATATTGAACCTAGGTCTTTCTGACTTCCAAGATCACATTGGAAGCTATGCAGATCAAATCATGTAGAGGGAAAAGACTAGAAGTAAGGACACTAATTAAGATGCTATTGAAATCATTCAGGCAAGAGGTAACAAGAACCTGTACTAGGTTGGTGATTATGTGAGTGGAGAGAAGGGGACGTATACAAAAGGTTTGTAAGGTTGAAGGTAATAGGAATGCAGGTGGAAGATGGACCATTGTGTGCAGTGTACTGTGAGTAGGTCAATTTGGCTGGAATGTTGAAGTGAGCAAGAATAATGTGATTTCAATCTGGAAAGACAAGTAGGGGTTGACTAGGAAGGTTTTTAAATGCTAAACAGGAAAGTCTTTTAGTTTCTTGAACAGTGGAATGGTATGAGTATAATGAAAGAGTATACTGAAATGATACCTCTGCTTTAGGAATCTCAATTGGATAGCTGGGCAGAGGGTGACTGGAGAAGAGAGAAACTGGAAGTAAGGAGACCAATCTGGAAGCTAGTACCAAGAGGTATTAAGAACCTGAGTGAGGCCAGAGACTCTGTGAGCAGAGAGAAGAAATGCATGTAAAAGATCCTAAGAATGTAGGGTTGGCAAGACTTTTCAACTGACTGGATGTGGGGAATAAAGGAGAGGGAAGGTTCAAGAATGATCTCAAGGTAGCAGTCTTGACTGTCTAGAAGCAAATTTGAGAAGGAGGTTGGATAGAGAGGGAAAGAGAATGAGTTCTTTCCTGGATATATAGAGTTTGAGATACCTGTGGATCATCTGAGTGGAAATGTCTAGGAAGTAGAAGGTAGTTCAAGACTGGCATCCAGAAAGGCATGAGAGAAACATGTATTAATAAGATTTAACTAGTATTGATTGCATGGAAGAGGAAAAGGGTTAGTCTGAGGAAAATCCAATGTTTTATCTCTGTTTTCATAAATATTTCAAATATTTAAAGCTATACAGAACATCAGATTCTCTATTAATAATTACAGTTACTAAGGGAAGTGGGTATCAAGGAGGGCTGCCACATGGCTGTAGAAATTACAAGGTGGAATGAAACATTTGTTCTTCTACCCTATTTAAGGGAGAGAAGAGCAATATCACATTGGCATTGATACATCCTTCACCACCTTCACTGACATTCTGTGCTAGAGACATAAGTCTATGGGATGGGGAGATTTCAAGAACACTTTTGGGGTGTGAGCTAGAGAAATCGGTCCAGATGGCAAAGCTCCTTGATAGCTAGCAGTTCATTCTCTCTCCCTCTCATGCCAGATGAGAACAAGAAGGTATCTAGGATATCACTCAATGAAGACCATAGCTGGTACTGGAATATGTCACAGCTCATTTGCATTCATTGGAGTCCCCAACACCCACCTCTATTCTAGCCACAGAGAGAAAAAAAATGATGTATTCTAGCACCAGCCCACAATGCAGATCATTATCATGTGAATGAAAGCTGGGAGAGACTTGAGGAAAGGGGAGTAGAGGCAAGAGACCCTAGAATTAAGCTGTTTCTAGCTGGCTTCTTCCCCGGACAACTAAGTTTGAGAGGCAGTCGTGGCATAGAGGATTGAAAACTCTCTTTGGAGCTAGCAAGACCTGCCTTTACCTACTGCCATTGCCACATGCTGGCTGTATGACTCTGATCAAGTCATTGAAATAAAAATTGTAGAGAAAATGCCAACATGTATCAGTAGAAAGTGTTTCTATCCCAAGAGTTCCCATTGATAAAGATCAATGAGATCCCTTTGATTGATTTACATCAGGAATGAAACTCCATTTTGGACACCGTATATTTTCTTTATGTAATCATAAACCCTTTTCTAATCTCAACCCTTTTCTATTTATCACTACTATTTTACTCATAATTTCTGTCTTCCCATACTAAGGAAGGTACTTTGATACAATCTTAATCATCATTCCAGGTTCTGAAGTTCAACCGGGCAGATTAATTAATTCTAAATAAAGGCATCTCAGGCAGCAAAGGAAGAAATTTCCTCCACTGCCGTCCCTTCCCCATTATCTTGGAACACGGCATAGAACATTAGCATAATGCCAAGTTTAGAGGTGCTCGGTGCAGGGGTCCCAGCAAACAATTGTGATTGCTTAAGGGAAGGGAGACACCTCAGGGTTAATTGCCAACATCTATGCTTACACACACGGGGAGACAAACATACCTCACTGGCTTCATAAATACACAGAAATCAAATTACCCACCTAACAGGCCGGATGCAATTTCTTTTTTACCCTTCATAGTTTCAACTCACAGATGGAAGGGTTAAATATGGGGTGGTTAACTCAGGCCAAAGTGGCTGCTGCTGCTGAGAGCTTTGGCTTCACCTTTAACATTTCATTGTTTATTTCATTTTTATTGTTTACGATTTTGGCAAATTAGTCATTTCCTTAGGGGAGCAATAAATAGTAGACAGAGAGCTCTTGATCTTCATGTTATTTATTTGAGACAATCTCGGGTTACTTTATTTTTAACTTTGCAAAAATTATCATATACTTATTGTGAAGAGTGGATGTACTCACATTAGTTATGGACAGTTTTCTGCATAAACAGGGATTCTAAACCTCCTCCATGGATTGACTTGAGGGCATCTGGGAACTTGGATAGGAAACAAATTGCTTCTTTATTCCAATATAATTGGTTTCCATTATAATCATATGTAAAAAAAAATCTGCATTTAAAAATATTCTGAGAAGGGATCCTTAAGCTTAACAACACAGTCAAAGTGGACCAAGACAGAAAAAACAAGCAACAACCTCTGTGTCTAAAACAACACCTGTATCACCAGGATTTGTCAGCCTCACATTTTGTGGTCCTGTTCTAGACTCCCAAAAGAGAGGATTTAGAAAGGGAGAGGTGGTGGGTCTGTGAAGAACACTGACAAACTATGTATTCGAGACCAAAATCTGGCTGAGCACACCAATGTTTCCTAACATCAGAAGGGAATTGGGGAGTTGAGGGTAGAAATCTAGGTTTTCACCAGAGATTTCTTTACTAAAAGTTCTAAAATCAAGGCTATGGCTAAAATTATTTGCATGGAGAATACTTATTATCCTCCTTTTATAGAAATAAAATGAAGATTCATTTAAAGAAAGATTGGAGGAAACAAAAAATCAGAGATATAAAATAAAATAAAAATATAAAAATATAAAATTAAATTGAATTAAAAATATAAAAATATAAAACAAAAAAGATATATAAATATATTGTCTAGAAAAGGAAGATACCTTAAATTTTCATGGTATCTATGGGGCAGCTAGGTTGGGCAGTGGATAGAGAGGCAGACCTGGGAGACAGAATATCAGAGGTCAAATCCGGTCTTAGACACTTACCAGATCCACTAAGCCTCTGTTTGCCTCAGTTTTCTAATCTATAAAATGGGAGTAATAATAGTATCTACTCAAGATTACTGTGGGGATCGAAAGAGTTAATAATTATAAAGCACAGTGCCTGGCACACAGTAAATGGTATTTAAATGTTCATTTTATTATTATTATATAAACACTTTTAAAACAAAGGAGATTAGGAATAATGACTTTCATTTGGGGAGGGGGGTGGTCTTTGTTTTTTCATCACCTGACACATTACCTGGAATATAACAGGTACTTTATTGAATAATTCTTTGAGGTATTCATTTGCTGCGGTCAGAACACTCACTAATCTTGAAATCCAGAGGCCAGGGTTCTAGTCTTTACTTTGGCGATATTCTATAGCTATATGACCTTGGACAAGTCAACGTATTTCTGTGTGCATATTTTGGAATATAACTGCATGACCTTTTTTTGTGTTAGGATTATAGATTTCTAGATGAAGTATAGGAGGACAAGGTAAGGCGCTAAGTGGTATAATTTAAAGAGTACTTAGAAATAAATCTTTACCCATTCCTGTTTTACCAATGGTGAAGTAATAATTTTAAGCTCTGTTCAAAGATTCTGACCAGGAAAGAGTCCAATCTAATATTCCATCTTTACTAGGAAGGAAATAATTCTACACCAAGTTCAGATTTGGGGGCAAGGAGGTGCAGAGAGGTAGAGTAGAAAGAATGATGGACATGAAGTCAGAGAGTCTGAGTTCTGGTCCTAATTCCACCACCTGGAATCTGTGTGATTTTGCATAAGGCACTTCAATTTCTTTAACTCTAGATAAGGGGACTGGACTACATAAACTCCAAAGTCCCCTCTAGCTGTATATTTATAATCTTTCAGTCCTAAATTATATCTGTGCCTAATGGCACAGATGCGGCCAGAAGCCTACTTAAACAGCTAGGGACCCACTTAATTCAATAAATGTTAATCAATTATCTACAATGCAAAAGACACCAGTTATATTATTAATAATAGGCCTGAAGGGTTTTTTTTGTAAATTTGCAGGGATTTGTTTATAATACCATCTATAGAAATTTCACAGTAACCTTTAAGTGGGGTTTTTATAATCATCCCCATTGTGAAGCTGGAAAAAACTGAATTGACCACCTTTCCTTGTCTCACAATGCAAATCACTGATAAATATGGAAAGAGAGTTCTGGCTTCTTCCCCTCTCCCTTACTTGGTGATCTCCAATCCCCCCCATCTTAAGATCTCAGGCACTTCTGATCTGTTCTTTTCTCACAACTACATATCATTTCAAACGAGTCACTTAACCTCACTGGGCCTTTGGTTTTCATTTCTGCCAAATGAGACAACTGGATACTTGTGTCCTGGGATTTAGCACAATGCTAGCACAGAGTAGGTGTTCAATTAATGTTTATTTACTGATTAACTATGTATTATCTTAAGCTCCTGGAGAATTCCAAAACTCTATAATTCTATCTCTGCTCAAGACAAGCCTTCCATAAATTTTCCATTATTTTTTTTCCTCCTCTGATGAAAGGAACAGAACTATCAAATATGTAATAAATAGAAATCCTTTTACCTTTCACACATTTTCAAATTTTCCCCTGCTGCTTCAGCTAATTAATTATCAATGTGATTTGTGTTTAGACAAAAGGGTTTGTCTCCTTCACAGCCCATCTGCTTCTCCATAACCTTGCTGTGAAGTCATTGCAAAGAGGAGTTGGTGATAAAGCAATCATTTCCATGGCAACCAACTGCTATGTCACAAACACAGGACTGTGACCTCACTGCGGGAAGAAGAGGATAAATCTGGGTTCTATTATGGAGAAGATAAGGGTTCCTAGTTAAATGCTAATGTTTTGTTATTTTAAGAATTAGGGGATGGAGAAATCAGTCCATTCAGAGACGTGGAGCTGGAGCAGTTTTCTTGGTCAGCATCCAGGCTGATGAAATGTGTATTTTAAAGTATGAAGTACAATACTGAAGTGCCACTTTCTTATGTATGCAAGTACAATTTATCCATCAACATATTTCTGGGTCCAGTTGGGTTGTATATCTTATGTTCAAAATACTGAACTCATTGACCTATGTTATTGATGAACAATTTAGCACACCACCTTATTGTATAATGCCTCCTTTATGAATACATTATGGGCAAGAGTCTGTGTGTATACTTAAAGTAACGATTTTTTTCATGTCACACACACATTTTACTCGACTTGTAATTCAGTAATAGGGAGCTGCTGGTAAGGAATTTCAACTTCCTTCTGTTCCTCAAATAAAATAGATGAGCACCTTTTCTGT
This sequence comes from Pseudocheirus occidentalis, assembly GCA_028646575.1. Taxonomy (NCBI): domain Eukaryota; kingdom Metazoa; phylum Chordata; class Mammalia; order Diprotodontia; family Pseudocheiridae; genus Pseudocheirus; species Pseudocheirus occidentalis. Next base: position 251,287,113 of record CM053596.1, read on the forward strand.
ATCTTATGGTCTTAGAGTTATCTGAGGCACCAAGAGTGTTAATAGACAGCCAGGCGCATGACACCATTATATGTCAAGGGAAGGACTTGAACCCAGGTCTTGCTGATTCCAAAAACACTTCTCTCTCTACTGGGACTCACCCAGAACAATGCTATGTATATAACAGAACATTTATTCATTAAATTGGAGAATTCTAATATCTAGACGAACCCTAGAGAGCTGACATCACCACCACCCACTGCCATACATGCATGCACACACTGCATTTTCCAGTCTGATACAATAAGTGTTTATTAAGCAGTTACTATCTGTAAGTTCCTATATCTGTCACTAGGGATACAAAACAGCTTTTGCTGCCAAGGATCTTCCCTTATACTAAAGGAAAAGAGCAGGAAAACTTAAAAATATGCACAATCATTTGTTAAGGGAGAAAGCATTAAAGAGGGCATTGGGAAAGTCTTTTTGCTATGAGGAGACACATCAGTGAAGCTGAGGATCCTAAGAGGTGGAGGCAGGGTGGGGTGGGGGAAGAGAAATTGCAGACATGACCCTCCAGGCATGGGGTGGGGGTGGGGGGAATGTCATTAAATATTATGTAAAGAAATAGAGACAAAATAGAATGAAGGAGCAAATACTTAAGGGAACTAAGGCTCAGAGAGATTAAATGACTTCCTGAAATCATGCAATGAGCTTTGTGATTAATTACATACAGTTTAGAATGTCTGTGCATGCCACTTGAAAGTGACTTTCAAGTCTTCTCTTGTGTTAAGAAACCAAAAAGACAGTAGTTATCTAAGCATTGGCCTCAGTGATTTCTTTATACTTGGTCTTTCCTTGACCTGGTGACTGAGGACCCAGTAGTCATCATTCCTTTCTCAAGAAGCCTGGACCTCTTAGACAGCTGTAGATTCAGTTAATATGGTGGTTTTATACCTCCTGCTTCATCTAAGCCTTGTTTTTATGGATGGACTAAAAATTCAACTAAAAAACAGCAAGTTTGTGTAAACTGGGCTGGCTCAAAGCAAAATGGCCTATATCATAGTACAGATGTACTTCTGGCCAGAGATGACATGTTCAATAGCGATAGTTACCAAGCCCAAGAAATAACTCTCTCCTATACTGAGTGGATCCATTTATACAAGATTCTGGATTCTGAAAGGGAATTCTTCTTTGTAACCAAAATATATCTCTGAAAGAGAAATAGCTAAACTTATTGAGTCTAAAAGAGTGAGAAGGCAATTTCTGAAATCGACCCACAAAAAAAGAAAAGAAAAAGCTGTTACTATAAGTCCTGATCAGATTGTTACTTCCTTCCTTGGATGGCTAGTCAACTAGATACTTAACTATAAGACATAGTTATTAAATATTGCCAGTTCTTTTCTATTCTTCACCCAAAAGCTTTGTATTTCTCCAACAGTCAGGCACTTCAGGAAACTATTTGTTGAACCTCTGCTGTTTATATGAAGGCAGAATCATAGATACTTAGAGCTGTAAGAAGTATTGAGGTTCATCTAATCCCCAATGCCTTCTCCCTAACCTCTCTCATAAGTTCTCATCCGCATAAAGACCTCTAGAGATGAGATGATCACTACCTTCTGAGATAGCTTCTCCTGTAAATATTGTAGAAGGGATTTCTTTGTACAGACAAGTTGGCGTATATGTTCTGTCTCTAAGTTCTTTCTAACTGTTTCTCTGTGATTCTGGGTCGATCTAATATATAGGAAGGTTTTCCTTCTACAAAACCAAAAGAGACTCTGTATAACTTCCACTCATTGGTCAGAATTCTACCTTCCGAGGATAGCAAAATAGTCAGAATTCCTTTCCCATAAAACAACCTTTCAAATAAGTATAGAAAATGTCACAGTCTTGTCTTTGCTCTCTCAGCTGCTTCCCTTCCTTCTACCCCCTGCCCGTTCTCATCTCCAGGCTCCTTGTTCCCATTTACTTCAAAAGACCCTGCTATATATCTTTCTATTTCTCTTCCCCATTCTATTACCCTTTTCTAGAAAGATTCCAACTTGTCTATGTCTTTCCTAAAATGTGATCCCCATAACTGTACATAGGAATTCAGATGTGTTCTGATTAGTACAACTAGACTATTATCACCCAGTTTCTGGACACTGTAGTTCTAATTAATTTAACCTAAAATGTAATTAGCTTTTCTGACTTCCATGCCATGCCTTTAACTCATATTGAACATGCTTATTGTACTGGGCATTGTGATAAAATGAAACAGAAATAGCATGAATAGTTTCTTTACCTATACACATTTATAATGTGATGGGAGGACCCGCACACATGGAGAATACATTTAAAAAACTGAGAACATACAATCAAATTCAATTCATGTTGCAGCTTTTCATGGTCATATAAGTAAGTGCCAGAGGCAGGAAGTGAATAGAGAAATGGAAGCAAGGATGGGCTAATCAGAGAAGCCTTTAGGTAGGAGGCAAATTTTAAGAATACTATTAGAGGGTAAAAATGTGTTTCAGGGAAGAGATTTTCAAATGAGAAGAATGACATATTGAGAGATTTAAAGAAAGAAATGAGTAAGGTATTTGCAGAAGAGTGAAACCATTACATTCCTTCTCCTTCCTCATCCTTTAATTTAGTTGTATTGACCCTAAATGATTCTATGGGATGATTTATATCCCATGACCATGTGTCCTGAATAAAACTGGGTCTGGTGTCAAATATAGGAATATTTCATCTAATCACATTATTGATTTCATGAAAACTTGCCAGGTGAAAGAACATTAGAAGGACAGTTAATTCCAAGGATTCGGGCTGAGCTGGGTAGTTGTCACTGGGACCGAGGATGCATGAGGTGGTATGTGGGAGGCCAGAGCTAGTATTTCCTTGATATGGTACCACTTAAATGCATTCCATTAGAGTTATGGAGTATGCATGCTATTAAGGACAACATTGTGCATAGATGATGGTTGGGCTAATAGCATGTTATGTACTATTATATTTAGGGGACTGGTACTTGAAAATGGAGAAAATCTTCACCTTCAAACTGATTTTGTTAAAAGGTTGCTTAGGCTTCTGCAATAATAATAGAAACAACTTACATTTATAAAATGCTTTCATTCAAGAAGAGTACTCACAAAAGAAAAAAAAAGGCCTGAGACATTCATGGGACAAGAACTATCCCCATTTTGCAGAAAAGTGAATTTAAGTAGCTTGCTTATGATCTCACAAAAGGCAAATTTTCAGAGACAGAATTCAAACCCAAGTCTCGTGACTCCAAGTCCAAGGGCATATTAACTGTAGCATGCTTCCTCTGGAGACTGAAAGCAGTTCAAGAATTTTATAGTTTAATAGAGTACTTAAAACTAATCATTTGCCCACCAGGAATGGGAAAACCAAGGCCCACAGGCTGTCCAGTCTGCCACCTGTTTTTTATATGACCAGGAGCTAAGAATGGTTTTTACATTTTAAAATAAAGTTGTAAACTTTATTGTACTTTATTTGCATCTAAAGTTTCTTCACTGCAAAATTTTACAACTTTATTTAAAAGCATAAAAATTATTCTTAGCTCATGGGTCCTACAAAAACAGGTGGTGAGCCAGATTTGGCCTGTAAAGCATAGTTTACTGACCCCTGATTTATGTAGCCAATGTTTAGAATATGTTGTGGCATGTACTTTTAGTTGATTTGTATAAGCACATAGTATATTTGCATAGCTAAGACATAATTTTTACTATTTTTTTGGTATATGTGTTATTGAGTTCTTTCTCAAACTTCTAAGTGTATTCTTATACAAGCAGATTTATACAATTTAAATTCAAATCAGTTCAACAAACATTCAGTAAGCATGGTAGGTATTGGGGATGAAAAGATGAGAATATGACTATCCCTGCCCCCAAGGAACTTATTATTATTGTCATTGTCTACCTCTAATAACAAAATTAACACTAATAATAATGTCAGCATGTATATACTGCTAATAATATCAACATTGGTACGCCAATGTAAGTTGTTATAAAGTACTTCACCTCTTTTGATCTTTGCAGTAACTGTTAAATACTAAAGATACTATTCTCATTTATAACTAACTGAAACTCGTAGTGTTTACCTAAGTTGCCCATGGTCATATACTTCATTAATGCCAGAGGTACAATTCAAATCCAGATGCTTCCTAATTCCAGCATCTACATGAAGAATCCTACCCAAGATTGAATCAGCTGCCTGTGAAATTGGAGGATCAGAGAATGGAATTGATAGATGGTTTTTAAAGTACAGGTTTTATATTTGATGAGTAGTCAAGATTTCTCAGGAAGAGAATATTTCAGTGTAAATGGAGGTGGTTTTGTTGTTGTTGTTGTTAGCTGTTTTTGAATGAGGCAAGACTACATATTTCAGAAGGTTACTTGGGATACCTGTGCTCATAGTCATGTGAAATGATTGTGGTTTATACATATGGTACCAAAATACTGGTTACAGAGATGGGTAAAAAATGATCACATTCATGAAGTGATACAGACACATTTACAAATCTTAAATAATGATTTAAGGAGAAAAGTATTAAGAAGGGAAGAGAGAACCGTCAGTCACTCCAGGTTAGTGAACCTATTGTAGAACAGAGTGCTTGTTCTTTGCCTTTTGTACAGATGTTGTGTCTCCTATGCCTGGAATGCACTCACTCCTCTGAATTTCAAAATCTGAAAATGTTATGATTCTGTGATTCTGTGAATATTAATCTTGAATCTGAAAACAAAATTACCTTTTCCCATGTTGATCTGGAAAAAAAATAAGAGAAAACAACTGCTCTGTTAACTATTTTTTCCAAAAATTTAACTGAATGACCTTTTCCTTTCACTTATTCCTATTTCATTTCTTCTTGCTACCAATCTAAATTCTGAAGGCAAACCTCTAGTTGAAAATCTGATGACTCTGACTTGTTTTTACCTACTATCCTATTTTCTACATAATCTCATAACTTTGGTCTTTTTCATTCCTTTTTAACTTTTTATTATAATTTAATTTCAAAAAGAAAAAGAAACACAAGGGGAAAAATGAAACAAAACAAGAAGACATTGATCTCATCACACAACACATGTCATTTCACAATTCCACATCCACCTCTAAAAGGAAGGGACAGAGGTAAAATCTGCATTCTTCTTTGGAACCAACCTTGATCATTATAGCTTTATGTTACTGTTCATTTCATTTTTTCCCCACTTACATTATCAAACATTGTATATTTATTTTCTGATTCTACTTAATTTGTTCAGTGGTCATCAGTTGAAAGAAATCTTCCATATTTCTTTGAAATCTTCATCTTTGTCATTTCTTATGGGATAGTAATGTTCTTTTACATTCACATGGCACAATTTGTGTGACTATTACTCAATAGATGGGTACTACTTTGTTTTCTCCTATATGCTACCACAATAAGTGCTGCAGTGACTATTTTGGTATATGTTGATTCTTTTTTGTCTTTTTATTCTATCTTAAATATCCTTTGGGTATATGTCTAGTGCTAGGCAATCTTGTCGAAAGGATATAACACATTTTACCCACTCCTACCCCCTTCTTAAAGTATAATTCTAAGTTGTTTTCCAGAATAGCCAGACCAATTCATAGCACCTTCAAAAGTGTCAAGTGTATTTGTTTTCCTATAGACCTGAAGGTATATTTTATAAAGCTTGCTTAAGAAACAAACTAATGCCATATTTAGAAACTGTTAAAAAAAATGGCTGGGGATGGGGGGTGCAAAACATTCTCTTACAACCAGCATTCCCCACATTACAGGATTCCTAAATCTATTTTTATGGCTATAAGAATTTGTTTGATCAGTCAGTGAGTGCATACTAATGTTCATAGTCAGTAACCATACTGTCTCTGGTTTACATTTCAACAAAAACTATCAAACAAAGAGAAGAGATTCTAAGAAGAAGAAAAAGTACCTGTAATCCAGGAATTTTTCTTACTCTTATATGATGTTTCATTTCAGTAGCTGGATATAAGTTAATAATATTTACTAGCACAAGCATAACATTACCATATTTGTTCCATGTTTGCCCATTCATTTAATTCCTCACCTCATCTCAGCTAGAAAATCAAGTTTGTGCTACATTTCCCCCCTCCAAATCCCTTTGAAACTGTAACCTAAGCTGCCAACAGAGGCTCCTAAGGGTATTTTAGAAGATATGTTTCATAACTGGAGAAAACAATCAATCTATAAAACAGGGAATCAAAACCCACTCTGGATGGAGTAGGGGAGGGGTCATGGACTCCTTTGATAATCTGGTAAATCCCTTCTTGGAATACAATTTTAGATGCATAAAATAAAACATATGGAATTACAAAGAAGCCCAATTATATTGAAATACCTTTATCAAAAAATACATATTTTTAAATTGCATAAACCTCAGATTAAGAAACTGTGCTCTAGATTGAAATACAGAAGTAAAACCAGGGCGGCTAGGTGGCACAGTGAATAGAGCACCGGCCCTGGAGTCATGAGCACCTGAGTTCAAATCCGGCCTCAGACACTTAACACAAAAAACTAGCCGTGTGACCTTGGGCAAGTCACTTAACTCCAACTGCCCTCCAAAAAGCAAAAAAAAAAAAGAAATACAGAAGTAAAACTTAAAATGTCCCTTTTTCTTCAAAAAAAAGTTCTTTGGAGCTGCTTTTCAGGCTTTGTTGATGAAAGAGAATGCAGAAGATTAATTCAAAGTCACAGCAAGGTTGTCTATGTCAGGACAGAAGAATGAGTCAGCTGTCCTTCCTTTGCATTTACCAAAAGGGCCTTTCCCCCCATTTTTTAATCCCTATTTTCACATCATTTTCCCTGCCTGTCATTATGGAACTTGACTGGTATTGAATTTGGTATCAGGCTTGGCCAAAAATCAAAGTAAATAATACATAATGTGGTTATCTATATAAGTTTTCAAAGTAACTCCAAACACAGTAAAACTGTGAACTTGAATCCTAACTATGTCCTTTAGAGCCCAAGACAATGCCAAAAGGACTTAAACTCCTCTCACATTCTAATTACTTTGTAAATCTGCATGAACTTTCTTTGTTCCTTTTTGGGAATTGTCACCATACATATTCCATTTTATTTCATCATTCATGTTGTCTTTTATTCTAAATCGCAATTTTTTAATAAGAGAAATTGGTAAAGGAAAAAGTATAATGAGATTGATATTCCAAATAATTTGGCCATTGATTGTTACGCAATGTTGGATAAATAACCTTTTTTTTAGTAACTTAAGGTTAAAAAATACCGCAAATTAATGAAAGTTACGAAGGATGTTACTGGACCAGATTCCAGATGTTCACAATTTCTGTACATCTATCTCCACATCTTATGGATAAAGAACAGCAGTGGCTAAAAGGAATTGTGGTGAATCATCTCTTGAACCCCTTTTTTAATGGGCATAATCCAATTGAGTACTTTGATAAGAAAGTAAAATGGAGAACCATTACTATACTGTAACAACTCTACTGCAAAATGAGAATCATAGATGGGATGTCTTGTCTAGAATCTCCAACTTTTTGAACCCAATCCAGTTTCTGGGACCTTTTCTTACCAAATGTTTCCCAAGGAGAGAGGAGCTGTATATACTGTTCTTGTCAACCTGCCTCAAGACAGTATTGTTGATTCCTTGAAAGAGAAGGTTTGACACATGGCTCTGTGTCATCTAAGCTTTCCCACCAGTTTCCCCTATGGGAAACCTTTTCATCACAGAGACTTGAAATGTTCTCAAAAAAACATTTATTAAACTGTTGCACTGATCAATGGCCATGGACTATGTGTAAAGTCATAGTACATGAGAGAATATGATGAATGACAAAGGCAAGAACAAGACCCAGAGAAGGAGGTGCTATAAGAAAATTAGTGGAGGGAGAGATTACTTTCAGCTCTGGACAAGGAAGGGGAGAATGTGTTAGACAAAGAAGTTTGTCCAAAGTAGGAGCACCTAAAGTGAGGCTTGAAGGAAAGGGAGAGTATATAATAGATCTGAGATTTGGAGGGCCCTGATTCTACAGGAGATGGAGTAAATGTGGTAATGAATTAGAAGTTAGAAAGACAGGGTTCAAATCCTGCCTCAGACACTTACCAGCTGTGTGACCCTAGGCAAGCTGCTTATCCATTCTGTTCTTCAGGCTCCTCATGTACAAAATGAGGGAGAATTTCCTAAGTGGTCTCTAAGGATTTTCATTTCTAAATTTAGGTAGAGATATAAATTTAGATAGAGATATAAATCTATCCAGAAAGTATCCAAATGGATTAGAACTTGATAAGTGAATCTTATTTGTCAATAACTAATATTACAAATGGATGGAACCTGGAAAAGGCTGACCTTACTAAAGTCATTTCCCCCACCTCAAATGTATTATATTTCTTTGTGCCTCCTTCCCTTTTGTCCTTTTCACATATTACTGACCATCATAGTTATTTATGTGCATTTCTTGTCTCATATCATGGGAATGATCTTTTTTCATCTTTGTGTGAGGTAGCACGGATAAGTGAGGAAAGAGCATTGGATTTTGGAACCTGTGTAGCCACTTCTCTGACCATCTGTTTTCTCTTTAGTAAAATGATAGTTGCTAAATAATTCTAAATCTTCTAGTTCTAAATCTGACTGATTTTCCTCAGTTCCTTACATGGAATAGGTATTTTAAAAGTGTTTATTGAATTGAATTCAATGGAAATTTAATCTAGTCATAATGTGATCCAATGGTATGGGCCTCAAAGACCCCATTAAAATGGTATTCCAAAATATAGCAGCCCTTTGCTGAGACAGTATAGAATAGTGAATGGAGCACTGGACTTAAAGTAAAAAAATCCTGAGTTCAAATCCAGTCTTAAATACTTACTAACTGTGTCTTTGTAGGCAAGTCACCTAACCTGTTTCCTTCATTTTCCTTGCCCTATAATGGGCATTTTAATAGCTAGCCCCTTCTTCCCAGAGTTATTGTGAGGTACAAATGAGGTAACTGTTAAGAGTAAGTGCTTTTAAATGTTATGGTTAATCTATGACCCTATGATTGCTGAGTTGAGATTCCTTGTCCTCTCAGTTATTTCTAGGATGTTGTAAATTGGGTCATTATTTGAGGCTAAGACCCTGAAGGCTGGTTCAGAAAGTCAATCGGTGGAGGAACACTTAGGTTAGGGAAAAAAAAAAAAAGATAAAGCCAAACTGATTCTAGAAAGAGGAAGAAGAAGAGGAGGAGATTTCTATACATGAAATTATCTGCTAAACTTCCTCACCATGATGAAAGCAAACCTGCTGAGACTGTCTCCCTCCTTTTATGTGTCCACTTCTCTGGCTGCATTTTTTGGATTTGTTCACATATCTGTCAAATGTCCTTTTCTTTCTATTTGCTTGGTCACTAACCTAATTCAGTCCCCCATGCCACTTACTTGGAATATTGTAATAACATCCTAATTCATCTCTCTGCCTCCAGTTTTCCCTCTCTGTTCCATCTTCCACAAAGCTTCCAGAATAATCCTTTGACCATGGTCTAAGCAGAGCAGTCCCCTATTAGAAAAAAAAAAACCCACAATGTTAGCTTCCTATTTTCTCTAAGATAAACTCCTAAGCCTTACCCCTCATGGCCTTTTATGACCTGCTTCCAACCTACTTACCAGTTTAATTTCACATTAAGCCATTTTCTACACTCTATATTCTAGACAAGCTGGACCAGTTACTCTTTCATGAACTTGATATTACATCTTCCATGTCAGTTACACTGCTGTCTCCATGCTTGGAATGCATTCCTTCCTCATTTCTGCTTTTCAGATTCTTATCATACTTCAAGGATCAACTCAGTTGGCCCCTCCACCCCATCACCTTTCTTGATCCCTCTAGCTATCAGTACTTCTACTCCTCAAATATTTTTGGAGTATTTGTCTCATCTCTTCTTTGTCATCCTCTGCATTGATTCTTTCACATGTACAGTCAATCTTCAACTTCCAGGGAGATTATTTTCCTAGAAAATGGTTGAAAATTTAAAAAAAAATGTGAATCATGATACACTGAACCTAAGGAAAATAGGGAGTTAGTAGGTTCCTGCAATCATCAAAAACTGTAACCTTTTGCTAGAGATTATTGAGAATGCACTTTTCTGCACACAAATCTTTATAACAAAATATTCATTCTGATTATATGCACTTTCCTGGACAGGGAGTAGAAGAGGAAGTAATCAGAAGAACATCAAGGTAGAAAGGGAAAGGGACAAAGTACCATCTCTAATATCACCTTCCACTATGTGGTTGAACTGTTCCCCACTCTCCTTCCCAATGAAAAGTATATACCTTGAGGTGTCCCCAGCCCCCATCTTGAGCTTAGAACTCCAGGGCAGACCAGGGCAGACCAGTGGAAGGCAGGATGCTTGCTGAGTGTGAGCTAGTGGTGCAAATGTTGAAGACTGACTCTACTTGTGTATACATTCTTCCAATGGAATGGAAGTTTCTTATGCTCTGGACATTTCATTTTCTTTACCTACAATGCCTTTCACACGAGATGCTTAATAAACGTTTGCTGACTTGAATTGAATTAAAGGCTGCTCTTGTTTATCGTATGTAATATAATTTCAAATTTCAAATCTATAAAAATGTCAAGAAGGGATCCACAGAGTCAGCTCTGTGTGCCCTACATCTTTGTACTGTGGCTTATCCTGAACCACAAATAACTTACATTGCCTCAAATGTGCAGTCTTAAAATACAGATTTTTATAATGTAGGAAAAAAGTTCCATCACCTCAAACAGCATGATAACTAAAGGAGAAAGGGCAGTAGGTCAGTTCTAGCCCTTGAATCACCCAACCAGAACTATGATGTGAAAGTGAATTAATTAGAAATCTGACCATATGGTAAGGAATGGGGTAATCTAGGGAACTTAACACTTTCTTAGTAGTCACTATTGGAATAATTTTTGAATAATAATTTGATGAGCTCTTCCATTGGAAATTAAAATTTGACTTGTATGGTTGCTTATCTTTCTTCTAGCACACCAAGTAACCCCACTCACTGCACTCTCGAGTGTGATTGGTCCACAAAGTTTAAACATAATTGAAACCTTAGAAGAACAACATACTGTGTACGGGCTGGGTGACATATTTTTAATGATGGTGGAAGTAGGAGGGAAAATCACCACAACACAATGCCACTGCATTGATGTTCTTGAGTTCCACAAACTGCCTGTACAACTTTGGGCGGAAATGGATAATTTGAGAATCCTTAAAAAAAAAGTTTCCTAGGTAAAGTTACGTACTAAAGATAGGGACAAAAGAGAATAGGATTTGGGCTTAGAGTCAAAAGACCTAATTTTAGTTTTATTTCCATCATTTATTAGTTGTGTGACCATTAGAATGCCACTTAACATCGCTGATCCTTAATTTCATCATTTCATCCTGCTACCCCTGCTTATTTGCGTGACCTCACACAAGTCGCTTACACTCCCTAGTTCTCAGTTTCATCAGCTCTAAAACTGGACCTACTGTGGTCCCTTCTGGCTCTGTATCCATGATAATCTGATTCTCTGATTCTATTATTTTATATACATAAAACTAGTCTTGCACTAGCTACCACAGAGGGCTATTATGAGGAATATATCTTGAAAAGCCTAAAATGCCATACAAGTAGTACAGGTGGAGCTCATAAATAGAAAAAGGTTAAGGCCATAGAACATGGGAGGGGATGGTTGGGAAGCATTATCAAAATTCCTGGGGCCTTTCCAGGTTCCTCAAATGGACACACTGTCAAATACCTGGCAGTACTGCCCAACAGTACCACCTCTGTGAATATCCAGCTGTGTTTTCCTCTACTCTGGCAGAGTAAGAGAACTGGGTTTCTATGGCTTCATATGTGACCCAAGACTGTTCTCCAGATGTCTGTCTCTGTCCTCTACAACATAAATAATGCAGAAACAAACATGAAAACAATAACCTTCCTTTGTCCCCCTTGACACTTTCCTGGATAGCACTATGATACACTTCAAAGAAAAGAGACCAAACAAGCAGAGGAAGGATTATCAGCTCCAAGCAGCAGAGACAGAAGCCTGTTAGCACACTGTGCCACATGGTGTCATTCTACATGTCTGCTCCTCCTCTTCATTTTCCCTTTTCCTTTTCCTTTCTCAGGCTTTTCAGATGGGGTTGGTAATCACAATCCTGTGACCCTTGTGCTGTACATCCCACTGAAAGCCCCAGGAATCTCTGAAAACAGACCAACCCTTTCCTTGTTCAATAGGCTACTGGACTAGCTGGAAAGTAAAATCTTTTCTCCTTAGTCTATAGCTTGTGGAAATAAGCTTATTCAGCTATTGAATCCAGACAGAATATGGGGCCTTTCAGGTGATACTGAGGCAGGTGAGCTGATGTAGAGGTCTGATAATGGCCAAAAAAGAACTTAGAGAATCTCCTGCTCCCATGATAATATGGTAGTCATAGTAAAATAAGTGCAGAGGAGAAGAAAGGGGCCGCCAAGGAGACTGTTACAGTTAAGTCAAATCAAGTCAACAAACTTTTTTTTAAAGCTCATTATGTATAAGGTACAGTACTAATAGCATAGCATTAAATACATGCAAACATAAAGATGGTTAAAGAATAATAACAACTAGCATGCAATTTAATAGATTATACCGTATACTTGAATTGCCTTATTTAATGAGGACATTGAGTGCTTGGTGGCAGATTTTTCAAGAACCTTTATCTTCTATTTTACCAATAAAGAAACTGAGGCTTCCGGGGGGCGGAGTCAAGATGGCGGCGTAGAAGCAGCAAGGTCCCGCAGCTCCCACACCGCCACCCTAAACACCCAGAAAATACGAGCCCAGACAAAGTCTAGGAAAGTCTAGGACTCTCAGACTCACA
>CM053596.1:251300452-251315932 GCA_028646575.1 Pseudocheirus occidentalis
AGCAATCTACTGTTTGATAACCTCAAAGATCTCAGCTTCTGGGGAAAAATAAAATCACTATTTGACAAAAACTGCTGGGAAAACTAGAAAATAGCAGAAACTAGGCATAGGCCAACATCTTACACTGTATACCAAAATAAAGTTCAAATGGGTACACAATTTAGATATAAAGGCTGATACTATAAGCAAATTAGGAGAGCAAGGAATAGTTTATCTGTGAGATATATGGAGAATGGAGAAATTTAACAACAAACAAGAATTAGAGAACATTATGAAATGCAAAATGAATAATTTTGATTACATTACATTGAAAAGTTTTACCACAAATAAAGCCAATTCAGTCAATATTAGGAAACAAAAAAATTGGGAATTTTTACAACCAGGGTTCTAATAAAGGCCTCATTTCTAAAATATATAGGGAACTGACTTGAATTTATAAGAATACAAGTCATCCCCCAATTGATAAACAGTCAAATGATATGAAAAAGGCAGGTTTCAGAGAAAGAAATTAATTTTACTTATAATCATATGATAAAATTATCTAAATCACTATTGATTAGAGAAATGCAAAGCATAAGAACTCTTAGATATCACATCATACCTATAAGATTGGTTAACATGACAAGAGAGAAAAATTATAAATGCTGGAGAAGATGTGGGAAAATTGGAACACTAATACAATGTTGGAAGAATTTTGAACTGATCCAACCATTCTGGAGAACAATTCAGAACTATGCCCAAAGGGCTATAAAATATATATACTCTTTGACCCAGCAATACTATTTCTAGGGCTGTATCCCAAAGAGATCATAAAAATGGGTAAAGGACCCACATGTACAAAAATATTTCTAGCAGCTCTTTTTTGGTGGCAAAGATCTGGAAGTTGAGGGGATGCCCATCAATTTGAGAAAGACTGAACAAATTGTGGTATATGAACGTAATGGGACAATATTGTAGTATAAGAAATGGTGAGCAGGACTTCAGAAAAACCTGGAAAGACTTATATGAAATTATGCAGAGTGAAGTGAGCAGAACCAGGAGAACCTTGTATACAGTAACTGCCACGGTGTGGCAACTGACTTTGATAGCCTTAGCTCTTCTCAGCAACACAATGGCATAAAACAACTCCAAAAAGACTCATGATGGATGGAACATTCATAGAAAAAAATATGGAATCTGAATTCAGATTAAAGAATGCTATTTGCTCTCCTTTTCTGTTTTGTTTTTTTTTTCTTTCTCATTCATTCTTATTTTTCTATACAACATGATTAATGTGAAAATGTTTAATAAGAATGTGTATGTAGAGTCTATATCAGATTGCATGCCATCTTGGGGAGGGGAGGGAAGTGGACAAAAATTTAATTATGGATGTGAATGGTGAAAACTAGAAATAAATAAATTTATTTTTTAATTAAAAAAGAAGAAATCAAAAGCAAGGTTGCTGTTGCTGACTGAATACCTTTATTTGTGCCAATTTCCTTCCTTTCTCAATCCATCAATAATCAATATTTATAAAATAGCTATTATTTACCAGTTATTGCTAGGTTCTAAGAATAGAAACACACATACATGCGCGTGCGCACACATACACACACAAACACAGTGGAAACACTCTTTTAGCGTAATTCATCATCAAAGCATTTGGTAACATTAACCATGTCATATCAGTCTGGGAAACATAATAATATAATGGCTCATGTACTATTCATGGAAGTCAGGGAACTTGATTTTAAATTGCTAATTGTGTCACCTTGGAAATGTTGCTTCATTTCTTAACACACAATTTCCTCAGCTGTAAAGTGAGAATAATAATACTTGCACTACCTATCTCATGAGCACATTTTAAACCTTTTGGTTCTATATCATTGTGAATAATAATTATGTCCTATTGTTGGCTTGCTCCTTTTTAATGGGTAAAAATTCATGCGAAGAGGGTCTCTACTGGAATTTCCCCATGTGAAGACACTGAGGATATGATAGCGTGTGCTGAAACTCCCTTGGAGCTCTTGGAGAGCATGCCTGGAAAATTCCTAGCTTGTTTCAGTCAGCTTACCACCTAATGAAGAAGACATCCTCTTATAGAACTGCAGAGACACCAGAAGACACTTGGAAGTCCTAATCTAACCTCTTTTAGTCATTTTCTTCAGCTTCATTCTTGGGGGAGCTTATTGACATCTTTGTTCTCAGAGTTTCATGGGAGACAATGAAATTTGGTGAAGAAAAAAGAACTTTCATGACTTCTTTGCTCTGAAGCTATGTGATCCTATAAAAGGGACCAGAGTTCTTTCCATCTTCTTTTCTTTTCTGTTTTATCTAAAAGAGTTAGCAGTCTTAGACCCTGTGAATGTCAAAATATCAAGAAGGTACTGAGGCATTTCAGAAACTTGTTTTTTTTTTATTAGTGAAAAAAGTACTACATTAAGG
Organism: Pseudocheirus occidentalis; assembly: GCA_028646575.1. NCBI lineage: Eukaryota > Metazoa > Chordata > Mammalia > Diprotodontia > Pseudocheiridae > Pseudocheirus > Pseudocheirus occidentalis. The sequence goes on from CM053596.1 coordinate 251,302,877, forward strand.
ATCAAATGGAGATCATCAGGATCCAGCCCAAGATAACTGAGAAGATTCATAAGGCAGTCATCTTGCATTGGGATATGAATATAATTGGGCTAATGTTTTATAGGAATTGTACTAAGTGATCCTAATGTCCTTAGTCTGAGATTGTGCATAGGAGAAATATCCCCCTGAGATATCAAGATAAGGAGGTAGGATGGCAATTTTGATATTATTTTTTCTTACTATGACTTTAAAGTAGAATTTTTTTGTAAACATTAAATTATTTTAAGCAGTTAATAGAAATCATGTGCTAAATTCTGCCACCTAATTGATGGGTAAAGAGGGAACACAGTCAGTGGAGGCTCAAGCAGATGGTAATAGAAGAGAAACTCCCAAGCTTCTCAGGTACCTTAGATCCTTAATGGAAAGAAATAGCAGCCTGGCTCTAGGAGAGGGATTTAGAATTATGGTAACTACCATTTATGATATACTTCAAAGGTTTATCCCCTATCCAAAAGTACTTTAGGACATCATGAGAGAGGAAAGACTTATTTATGTAGCTTGGGAATCCTATGGCATTATTGGATACCCTTACTACCTCTTTAGAGCTATGACTAGATTAAAGATCCACCAGTGCAATTCCACACTCTCCCTAAATCGGATTCCTAAATTGAAGTTAGGTTCAACTGAAAAGCCTAATCTACAAGAGACTGTAAAAGACATTCTTCTTTTTATAAGAATCATAGAAGTCAAGGTTCTTGATTTCAAGTTGCTAGTTGTGTCATCATGGATATGTTACTTCACTTCTTAACACACAATTTCCTTAGCTCATTTCATATCTTATTTTGTATTTAAAAATAAAATAGGTTTATCATACAGAAAACCTGTCCCCACAGCAAAGGATCTAATACCCATTCATGAACCAGGAAATGCATTTCTATGACAGACTGTAAAGCCAAACACAAGCAATTTTCCAGAGGACTGTTGCTGTGAACAGCTTTAAGGTTCTGATTACATAGTATAGTGAACTCCCTATTTATTCAGGAGTAAATTAAAGCAAAACATTCACAGAAACCAAAGTACAGAATTTGCAATGCTATAACATAACAACTTATCACTAAAGGGACTGCATAGTTTTCACCAAAGTGGCCACATAGTTTTTGAAAAACAATATCATTCAGTAAGTCCTTAACTCATTCATCCTTAAGGAGCAAGCCTCCTTAAGAGACACAAAGTACAAAGGTCAAAGCTCTCTACCTATAGGCCACATTGTCTTAGTCTCTCAGTTAAAAAGTTTTCTTCTTAATTGGAGATTAGTTTCCAATCATCCTTAACTCAATCATCCTTAAGAGGTACAAGGTATAGAGTACAAAGTTCTCCCACCCCTGGGTCACAGTAAATCATCATCTTCTCAGTTAGCACTAAGTACACAAGGAGAGAACTTTTCTTCTTGACTCGAGGCTAGCTCTCAGATACCATGGTTCCTCTTCCATGGTCTGAGCTCTTGCCTGAATCTACCCAACTGTCACCTGGATTCAAAGGTAGGGAGATTTCAGTTCTCTAGCCATTTCCTTGTTCAATACCCATTCCACATTGAAGCACAGAGGGTCCAGTTCACCTCAAGTCCTTCACAATTTCTTTTTCTGGGAAGACAAAGCCCAACGGAGCCAAAACAACATTCATACACATTGCTGGCACCATCACCAATTCACTTTCCGACTGTGAAATCAACACAGACTCAAAAACAATTTCTGAGAACTCAACACAAATTGTTGGTTTAGTCCCAGGGTCTCCAAAACCCCTCCTCCAAGACTTCTGTAAACAGACAACAAGAAAATCCTCTTTTGGTGCTTCCAGTAAGGTCCTAGGGCTTCCATACAAAGAATCACAAACAAAAATCAACACAAACAGAACAGACAAACAGAATGCCTGGCCACCACAAAGTTTCCCTTCTTGATTCTTCTCTTTCCTAGCTTGGGCTTCTCCTTATATATGGTAATTAGCTTCTCCCTATTCTGCCCCTTCTTGTTGCATCAGCAAGTTCCTCCCACTGTGGGGTTCACAAGTTCTGTTTCTTAACAAAGATTTTACATAATCAGGGCAAGATTCAAAGACACTTGAAGTCAATAAGGTGCTAAATAGTTAAGTAGTTGAAACAAGGCCCTAAGTACTTCTTTGCTTGCCATTATACAAACTAGAATTGTGACCTTAGCCAAGTTACTCTTGTGTTGACAGTTTTCTGGGTCACTTCATTTATAAAAAACAAAGGTATTGGAACAGATGCTATCTAAATTACCTTTCACTTCTAACAGCCTCAGTTTTTTCTAACATAAGCCACATGTTTTCTCTTTAGGGAAACATGAGAGGCACCATGAGCTATAAAACTTTCTCATTTCCCTAAATTTAGGTATATAGATTTATTTTTTACATGAGGAAGAAAAAAATATTTAGACTTTGTATGCCAAGTCTTATCCAGACACTAAATTCTCTGATGAACAGTATGGGGGCTGGGTGTGGGAAGACTTAAAAACCTGAGGTTTGAATAGAAATGCTGACAAAGCCATAATTACTCTGGTACCAGCAGTGGCTGCTCCAAAACACTATATATTTCTTCCCCCTGAAGATATTAATTTACTTTTTGAAATGTTCATTGCATAGATTAAGATTGGGTTTTTGAAATGTGTTCACAGAGAATTTATGCAGGAGAAAAATATATTCTTCCCTAAAGAGCAGAATACTAATTTGAAAATGATCTATTATCTATCATGATCTTATATTCCATTTTCCTACTAAAAAGTTGATACTTGTGAATAAGGAATTTTCCCCTTTTTCATATCTTGCATAAGTTTATTTTTTCTTTTCTGTATTATAGATATAGATTCACCAGTCAAAATATATTAAAAAGTCTTTTTATCTTTACTTCAAGAATTCAAGTCACATGAAAATAATGTGATATAGCATTGCAGAGAAAAATTTCAATGATTGTGTATATCAAAATCCAAACAACAATAAAAATAAAAATCGACATTATGAATTTTAGATGTATCATTTATTTTGCTTATTAGAATTGCATAGAGAATGCAGGTAGCATTAACTCCATTTGCTAGAGGAGGAACCAAGGCACAAAGTTGTTAAGTGGCTCAGCTAGTGTCTTATAAGCTATAAATGATCTCAATCCAGAACTGTCTATTATGCAACATTTCTTTTCACATCCGTTAAAAAAGTACAATGTTATATTATGGCAAAGGATAGAAAGATTACATTAACCATGACTAAGAGTGGTGGATAGAGGAGGACTCTAGCTCAGAGTTAAGGAAGGGCTTATTCAAGTCTTACCCCTCAAAAATGTTGTCTGTATGAAAAAAGGGCAAGCCACTTGTCCCAAGGAAAGTAGCCAAGATGATAACTTGAAGATAATTTTTTTCAAGGCAGAATTAAATGACTTTCCCAGGGTCACACTGAGAGTAAATGTCAAATGTCTGAAGCTGGATTCGAACTCAAGCCCTTCCTGATTCCAGGGTCAGTGCTCTCTCCACTGCACCACTTATTTGCACCAAGGTACAATGATAAACAATCATCTTTAGCTAACAAAGTCAAGATGGCTGAGAAAGGGCAGTGACTTGCATGAGCTCCAACTATAACCCCTCTTTACAACATTAAATAATTCCATAAACTAATTCCTGGAACATCAAAATCCACAAAAGTACAGGGTGAAATGATTTTCTAGTTCAGCAGAAAAGGTCTGTTGCAACAGGGTGAAAGTGGAGCACATTCCAGGGCAGGATATATACCAAAACTACAGCAGCAGCAGCAGCAGCTGCCACTTCCAGAGCTATGAGCCCACACATAAGAGGGGTCAAATAAATGGTGAGGAAGATAATACAGAGGATTCCTTGTTGGCACTGAGGCACAACTCCTGTTACTTTGAAAATACTTGGATCTAGGTCAGTGTCCTGAGTTGCTGTCCTAGGGTGAGGAGTAGTGTTAGAACAGACACTGCGGCCACAGTACGGTGGGGACCTTTTCACATTTCCAAGGAAGAAAGAGTCCTTCTGGTCTCTCACAGACCAGAGCACAGGCAAGGATAATAATAAATACTTTCTTACTTATATCATGCACCCTTAGAAGAACTAAAAACTTACAATTCCATATAAATATCTTTGAAAATACCTGAACAAAATCTATGAAGCTTCAGACACTGTTCCTTCCACCCTGGAAGCAGAGCCATACTTGAACAAAGGATTAAAAGTCAAGAAATAGGCTAGGACAAGAGCAAACAACAGAAAGAAATTCTGGTCATAGAAAATTACTATGGAGACAAGGAAGATGAAAGTACACACTCCAAAAAAATTAAGTTAAAAATTAAATAAAATTAAAATTCTATAAATGAATGAATGAATATATATGTATATATATATATATGTATCTATCTATCTATCTATCTGTCTATCTATATATGTATATATAAAGTTAAAGCTCCTTTAAGCCTCCAAGAAAAAATGTGTATTTTCTCAAGCCATGGAAGAGCTCAAAAAGGATTTTGAAAAATAATTAAGAGAACTTGGAGGAAAAAAATAGGAAGGGAAGTGAGAGTGATGCAAGAAACTCATGAAAAACTGATAAAGGAATTTTTTTAATACTGAAGAAAATAACATCTTAAAAAAAGCAAGTAGGCCAATGGTAAAAGAAGTACAAAGAACCAATAAGATGAAGAATGTCATAAAAAGCAAAATTGGGCAAATGGAAATATAGGCACATAAATTCAATGAAGGAAAAAGAAAACTCCTTAAAAAAACAGAATTAGTCACATGGAAATGGAAGTACAAAAGTTCACTGAAGAAAATATTTCATTAAAAATAAGAATTGAGCAAATGTAAGGTAATGGCTTTATAGGAAATCAAGAAACAATAAAACACCACCAAAAGAATAAAAACAAAATTAGAAGACTCTGAAAAATCTCATTGGAAAAACAACTGACATGGAAAATAGATCCTGGAGAGATATTCCAGCCAAATTTCAGAGTTTCCAGGTGAAGAAGAAATTATTTCAAGCACCAAGAAAGAAATAATTCTGATATTATGGAACTACCATCAGGAAAACAAAAGCTTTAGGAGCTTGTACATTAAAGGATCAGAAGCCTTGAAATGTAATATTCCAGAGGGAAAAGGAAATATAATTAAAACAAAGAATCACCTACCCAGAGAACCTGAGTGGGGGGGGGAATGAAAATTCATTGAAATAAAAGACTTTCTAGCATTCTTTATGAAAATACCAGGGCTGGAAAAAATGACATGCAAATCCAACACTCAATAGAAACAGAAAAAGGTAAACAGAAGAAGGAAATCATAAGTGACTTAATAAGTTTAAGCTCTTTACATTCCCACATGAGAAGATGATATTTGTAACTCGTAAGAGCTGTCTCACTATTAGAGCAGTTAGGAATTTATGTAGGCAGAAGGGACAGGGGCAAGGTGAATATGAAGGGATGATAGCTTAAAAATATATTAAAGGATGAAATAAGAATGTACTGGGAGAAAGAGAAAGAAAGAGGTAGAATGGGATATATTATCTCCCATCCAAGAGGTAAGAAAAAACTTAGAGTGGAGGAGAAGAGGGGGGAAGATTAGGGGAAGCGAGTGAACTTTTCTCATCAAAATTGGTTCAAAGAGGAAATAACATACACACTCAATGGATATAGAATTCAAATAGGACAGGAAGGGGATCAGAGAAGGGTAGAGTAATAGGGGAAGAGAGTAGTCAGGAGCAAAACACTTTTGAAGAGTGACAGGGTGAAAGAAGAGATAGAATAGAATAAATGGGGAGGAATGGCATGGAGGGAAATATAATTAGGAATAGTAAGTGTTAAAAAAATGAAATAAGTTTCTCTGAAAAGGGCCTCATTTCTCAAACATATTGAGATTTCAATCAGATTTATAAAAAATATGAGAGCCAATCCTCAATTGATAAATGATTAAAAGATATGAACAGTGTTCAGATGAAGTAATAAAGCTACCTATAACCATATTAAAATGTGCTAACTCACTATTAATTGGAGAAATGCAAATTAAAACAATTTTGAGGCACTACCTAATACCTATAAGATTGGCTAATAGGACAGAAAAGGACAATGACAGATGTTGGAGAGGATGTGGTAAAAATGAGATATTAATGCATTGTTGGTGGAGTTGTGATCTGATTCAACCATTCTGTAAAGCAATTTGGAAGTATGTCCAAATTGGCTATAATAAATACCATGAATACCATTTCTCCTAGTAGTAGCACTATTAAATCTGTATTACAAAAGAAGCAAAAAAAGAGAGAGAGAAAAGGACCTATATATACAAAAATGTACATAGCAGCTCTTTTCTGGGGGCAAAGAAATGGAAATTGAGGGGATACCCATCAATTAGGGAATGATTGAACAAATTGTCCTATGTGATTATGATGGAATACTATTGTACTATAAGAAATGATGAATAAGGTTCTCAGAAAAACCAGGAAATACATATAAGAACTGACGCAAAGTAAAATTTACTATGTACAAAGCAATAACAATGTTGTAAAATGATTTGCTGTGAGTTCTTTAGCTGTTCTCAGGAATACAATGATCAAAGACAACTCTGAAGGACTTATGATGAAAAATGATACCCCCCTGCCCTGAGAAAGAATAGATGGTGCCTGACTACATATTGAAGTATACTTTGTTTTACATTTTCTTTATTTTTCTTGAGATTTTTTTTGGTCTATGTTTTCTTTCACAACATGATGTAATAGCTATATGATTTGATCCCTTTGTATTGGCAAAGCTAACAGGTACTTAGCATCTAGTTTTTAGTTAATTAGATTAAGCCCCTGTTAAGAAACAAAAAGTATGAACCCCTGTTGCTGATATTACAGGAAGTTGCTGATGTAACAGGAAGTGGCAAAACAGGGAGGAGATAATAGGTATTCAAGGAGAAGCCCTAAGTGGAATTTCAGATCCTCTTAGAGCCAGGTTCTGGAGGCTGAGGAAGAGAGGTTGGAGATAATGATTTTTATTTGGAAAACCTGGATGAAGTGATTTTTTTTTTTTTTGATTCTGGGAACCAGCTGAAACTTCTGCTGAGTCTGAGGGCCAGCCAAGCTGCTGAGGATTTCAGAGGACCAGGCAGGGCTGCAGAAGACTGAGAAAGCATGACTGTGGTGCTGGTATTTTATCTGTTTGTGGGTTTGTTGAGCCTTGACTTTCCAGGAACAGAGAGTGTGGAGGATTTAAGGTGCTCTGGAAACTGTGAGCTTCAGCTTGGAAAAGGAATAGCATGGAGAGTTGGATAAGGAACTGGAAGCTTTCTCTTTGAACTCAAGTGGCAGTTTGGTGAATCCAGGTAGGAAGTGGGACCATGGAAGGAGATCCAGGGAATCTCAGAGTCAACCCTGAGTCAAGCTGAAAGAAGGCTTTACTTGGTTGCTGTGTACTGACTGAATAGATTGGGATTTACTGTGACCAAGGGGTGGATGGACTGGGTATTTTCTGATGATTGAATAGTGAATAATGACTGAATAGTGACTGATTTGTAACTTAGTGTGCCCAATGAGTGGACAACTTTGCCTTTTGTTTTTTATTACCCATATGGAGGCAAGCCTCCTTAAGGATGACTGAATGATTGAGTTACTAAGTGACTGATTGACTAAATGATTATACTTTGTTCAAAAGTATGTGACCACTGTGGTGAAAACTATGTGCCCATTTTACTGATAACTTGTTGTGAATGTTATATTTTAATTTTCTGTGAGAAGCTATAACATTGTGATTGCTGTACCTTGATTTTCTCTGAATGTTTTGCTCCAATTTTTTATTGAGTAGTGTTCACTGTACTTTGTAATCAGAACCTTGAAAAGCTGTTCACAGCAGCATTCTTGTGGAAAACTGCTCATGCTTGTCTTTACACATGATTAATATGGAACTACTTATACAACTATACATTTAAAACTTATGGTGAGTTGCTTGCCTTCTCAGTGATGGTAAAGGTGGGGAGGGAAGAAGGGAGAGAATTTGGATTTCAAAGTTTTAAAAAACAAATATTAAAAATCACTTTTTACAGGTAACTGGGGAAAAATAAAATACTAAATGTTTTAAAAAGATACATGATTAGTCTATAAATGCTGATAACATCACAGGTCTGCACCAATAACCACCATCCCCACAAAAAAGGAAAAAAAATGGTACTACTTCAAACCATACTTAGTATAGGCCATATTTTCCCCTGCCTTCTTTACAATGACTTTTCATTATCATTCCCTCTGTCAAATGAGAATAAATATGCTTCCCCTGACTGCTTTATGTTGTTGTGAATATTAAAGAAATGATTCATTTCAAAACACTTTGCAAATTGCAAAGCACTACACAATTTAAAATATTATTACAGTAATAAAATATGATACAAACCTGTGAGATTATTAGTAATACTAATAGAGATATTAGCCAAGAGAAGCAGAATGATTTAATGAAAAACTCTGGACTTGAAATCAGGATGTCTGTATTTAAATTGGAGATATGACACCATCTGTAACCATGATCAAGTTATTCCATCTCTGAATCAATTTCCTTTCCTATAATATGTCTATGATAGGATAATAGATATAGCAGAAGAAAAATAAGGTCATCTGTCATAATCCTCTCATTTTACAAATCAGAAAACTGAAGTACCTGAAAGTTAAGTGAATTGTCAAGGTCAAAAGTTAATAAGTAGAGGTGATAATTAAAACCACGTATTCTAATCTGAAATTCAACATCCTTTCTGATACATTTTGATGATAACCATCACACTATTTATAAGACAATACAATTTAAACTATTGTAGAATTCTGATTTATTATTATTACTAGCAATAATATTCTGCTGCCATTCAACTCATCCAAAGTGCTTGTGGTAATTCCCAGATGATAGCACAAGCCAGAAGAGCAGTGATCTTACCTTTCCTTATGTCATACAGTATTAAAGTAAATGAAACCTTATAGACACCCATAACTAGCACTGAAAAAAAACTGAAGCACAAAAAAAGCACAACCCTCCCTCCCCCCCAAAGCTTGGGACAGTACCCTATGAAAACTGGGAGCAAAGCCTAATTTTAATATAAAGTCAAGAAAAAGACTGGAAATATGAGCAAATAACAACAAAAGGGCCTGACCATAGAAAGTTACTATGGTGACAGGGAAGATCAAAATACAAAAAAGAAGACAATAATGTTTTACACAAAACATTCAAAGCTGAAAATAAACAAATAAACAAACAAGTTGGTCTGAGATTTCAAAAAGAATTCCTAGAAAATCTCAAAATGGATTATAAAATTTAAACAAGAAAGGTAGAGAAAAATGGGAAAAAAAGAAATGAGAGTGACAAAAGAAAATCATGGGAAAAAATCCAAAAGCTTGGTAAAGTAGGGACAAAAATTACTGAAGAAAATAGCACCAAAAAAAGAATAGGGAAATGTAAAAAAAAAAGGTACAAAATCCCATTGAAGACAATAATTATTTTTTTAAAAAAGGCAGAATTGGAAAAATTGAAAACAAGGTACAAAAATTAACTAAAAAAACTAATCTCTTGAAAGGTAGGGCTGACTAAATGTAAAAGGAAGTATAAAATGTCACTAAAGGAAATAATTCCTTAAAAGTTAAAATCAAATAAATGGAAGCTAATTTCTCTATGAGACATCAAGGACACTAAAAAAAAGAATGAAAAAGCAAATTCTTAGATATCTTATTGGGAAAAAATGATCTAGAAAATAGATCAAGGATAGATAATTGAAGAATTAGACTTCCTAAAAGCCAAGATAAAGGAAAGAACTTAGACAACATCTTTCAAGAAATTATCAAGGGATTATTTACATGCAGCTGGGAAATGAGATATACAGGCACTGGAGTAGGGAGATCCATCTTACCCTACCAGAAAGTCAGAGGGGTGATGGGGGAGAATATAGAAGAGAGCAGATTGGGCGAGGGGGTATACAGTGGGATCGCTGTTTTGGGGTGGTGGATAGGGGAAAGATGGGGAGAAGATTTGTGACTCAAAATCTCATGGAAATCAATGATGTAAACTAAAAATAAACATGTTTTTTTTAAAAAAGAAATTATAAAGGAAAACTGCACTGATATTTTAAGAGTGGAGGGTAAAATAAAAGTTAAAAGAATTCATTGGTCACCTCCTGAAAGAGATCTCAAAATGAAAACACCCAGGAATATTTTAGCAAAATTCCAGAGCTTCTGTGGTGAAGGAGAAAACATTGCAAGCAGTTAGAAAGAAATAATTCAATTATCATTGAGCAACAGTCAGGATAACACAAAATTTAGCAACTTCTACATTAAAGAATTAGACACTTTGGAATATGATATTCCAGAAGGCAAAGGGACTACCATTACAACCAAGAATCAGCTATCCAGCAAAGCTGAGTATTATCCTTTGGGGGGAAATTGGACATTCATTGAAATAGAGGACTTTCAAGCATTCCTTAAGGAAAAAGGAAATAGAGCTGAATAGAAAATTTATCTTTCAAATCAAAGACTCAAGAGAAGAATAAAAGGTAAACAGGAAAGATAAATCCTAAGGGTTTCAATAAGATTCAACAGCTGACATTCTTACATGGAAGGATGATACTTGCAACTCCTAAGAACTTTTTCATCCTTAAGATAGTTAGAAGTATACATAGAAGTTGTGGGGTGGAGTTGACGTTGTGATGTTTAAAAAAAATAAAATTAAGGGAATGAGTATGATGAAATGGTATTTATAAATAAAATTAAGGGATGAGAAAGAGGAATATATGCAGAAAAGTGGGGAGCAAGCTAAAATGGTATGTTATCTCACAGTAAAGAAGTGCCAAAAATCTTTTCCAGTGGAGGGGATCATGAGTGGTGATGGCGTATTGTTCCCTTCCTTCCTGGGTCAAGAGGAAGTGAAATAGTGATAATTTTCTAAGATTATCCTATATTAAGAAAAATCTCCCCATGTGTATATTCCTTTAAGAAGAGTGATAGATTGTTGTGGTTATTCATGTGTGTGTACATTTACACTGCACCCCTCCTTTATTCCTAACTCTCCTTTGACATATCATATCCATAGTCCTAGTCAGGTCTTACACATAAGTGTTCTGGGGATTAGAGGAATATTCTTATTTTGCATCTTGAAAGAAAAAAAGCTGCATCTCCTACCCTATATAGAATCATGCTAATTCATTACCATTTTTCTTTCTCCTCTGGTGTCTAGGCAGCATGTCTTTCATTTGTGCCACTATTTCCTGTAGATCCAAGGATTTATATAGATAGTGACCTCCTCTCTTCCAGAATGTCCCTCTGTTCATAAACTTCATTTCAGGTAATTGGATCTAGTTATTCAAAGTATCCAAGGCTGCTACCCAAAGCATCAGAAAAACAGGCTAGGTTGGAGTTAGGAGTAAGGAATCATGCTCATTTTGTCTTCACAACAAGAGGAAGAGAAGTTTGTAGCATCAAATTTATATTATTAGTGAGCTTTTCTCTTCCCACTCTGCAGTGGCCACCATGCTTGGAAAACAGTTTTGACTTCCTCTCATTTCCTAGTAATATGACTAATGCTAGACAATGTACAATGACTGAAACAATTTCCAACTTTACTTACCCCCCTCTGAAACCAACTTGGTTCCAAGGTTTTACAAATATGTACATTGACTCTTGGCAGGAAATAGGTGAATATCAACTCTGACTCTATGCTATGTGCATATCCCTTTACCCACCAAAATACATTTTCCACCTATTTCTCAGGGATTCATAATAAATTCAGCATTGTGTTACTGTGAAAGAAATAAAAACTGCTTTCTACATCATGTCACCATAATTACTTTCCCATCTGTGGGCATGGGTTCTGTAATGTCTGCATTTCCCAATTAAGTACTGTAGAACTTCTCCTTGTCACAAGGGACAGTGGAATAGCACAACAACTAGCTGATCAGGAAAATTTCGGAAGTCTGTGGCTGCTTGACACATAAGTATTCCTTTCCAAGTAAACATTAGCTGAGCTCAGATATGCCTGCAAAGCTAAAACCAGTCTTGAACAGCTCAGAGAGAGCAGCAGATATATTAGTTCTAACTTATCTGAAGAGCAGCAAACATCCTGTCCTGATTTGCTGTGTTTACAAATGTCTTCTTCCTGGAATCCCACCCTCACCCCGACCCTGTGTACTGATCTATTGTATTTCTCCCCTAACTCCCTCCCCACCTAATCATGAATACCTCAAATTTTCATAAATACCTCAAATATGTATAAATATCTCACTCTTTTCCGAGTCCCATTTGAACAGCTGAGAATGTGGTCTCATTGCTCGAGCTTGCAAGCCTCATAGCAGGGAATAAATGTAATTATAAAATTTGTTAAACTGTGATTGGATCTGGTTCAGTGTAGGTCCCCTTTTTTGAACCTGAGGTTTTAGCAGTTCATAGGAGTTGTTTTTTTAATCACCTTACTCTTTTCTAAAATCTTTTTAACTTGGCTTCTAACATTCACATAAAATAGTAATTACTCTTAGTTCCCATCTCAGACTAATTCACTGGATCTTTATCCATACCAGACGCACTAACCATGGTTATCCCCAAGCCTTTTTCCTAAGACCTATTTTTCTCCCTCTATATTATAGAAATCATTAACCCATGCATTATCATCTTTAAATTGTTTATTTTCACATTTATTTATTGCATCCTAATCTTCATCCCAAGGTCTAGACCCACATCATCAGCCATCTATTGGATCTGTTGATCTATATGTTCTATAGAAATCTCATCATGCCCCAAATGGAAGGCATTATATTTACTCCCTGTACCCCTCCTCTTAACTTCCTAATTACTGCAGAGGGAACCACCATCTCTTCAGTCACCCAGTTGCATATTCTTTTTTTTTTTTCGTATCAAAAGCTTTTACTAACCATTTAACACCACCAGGTTCACCGTGCACCTGCTGCCCTTCCCACAGGAAGGAACTATAGCTTCAGGGACATGACATGAAGATTTGGCCATGTTCCATGATGGATGCTCCGAACTCACTGAGGACAGACAGCTCGGCACGGGAAATCCTGCCCGCGG
>CM053596.1:251334050-251350357 GCA_028646575.1 Pseudocheirus occidentalis
TGCAAATCTGGCCTCAGACACTTACTAGCTGTGTGACCCTGGGCAAGTCACTTAACCCTGTTTGCGGAGAATGAAATGGCAAATGACATCCTTGCCAAGAAAACCCAAAATGGGGTCATGAAGAGTCAGACATGTCTGAAACAATTGAACAGCTCAGGATTCCATATGGAGGCATAATGGTTTTGGACAAGAGTAGCATAATATCATTTTTGAAACTTTTCTAACTGTTAAGAAGTTTGAAGAACTTTTAGCAATAGCAACATTTTGGGTGTATGTCTTTAGGGAGCAGTTTGCAATGATTTCCAGATCTTTTTTTCTGGCCATAATGGATAACTTGGAACTCATCATTCCATAGATACAGTTAGAGTTATTTTTACCTAAATACTTTACCATTCATTTGCCCACATAGACACTCATCTGCCACTTAACCGCCTACTCCGGCAGCCTTTAGAGATCTTCCTGCAGTTTATTCCCATCTGCTTGGCATTTCACTATCACCAAAAATCTTAGTTCCATCTGTGAACCTGGAGATTTCATGGTGTACTCTCTGTTTCAGGTCATTTATAAAGCTGTTAAATAAAGGTGACCCCATACCAATTTCTGGATGACCTTCATTATTTAATAATTCTTCTTGTTGTTTCATCTCAACTACCCCCGTATGCCAATGCTAAATTTTAAATAGGTTTTTAGTGAAATATTAAATTAGTTATTTTGAGTGCTGAGACTATATCCAGATGCATATTTTCTCCTAAGTAGTCAACATTTATTAAGTGCCAGGTATTGTGATAAATGGAGAAGAAAGGCAAAAGCACAGTCCTAGCGCTCAAGGAGTTCATATTCAAAAGAAGAAATGGAATGAAATAATTAAGTGCATGTAAGATAGATACAGTGGAAACCAGAGTTAATCTTAGGGGAAAGAAAATATTTGAGGAGCCCGGGCTCTGCTAGAGAGAAGCCTCTTCTAAGAAGGTGTGACTGGAGTTGAGTTTTGAAGAAACCCGGAGTAGCTAAGAGTTGGAAATCATGAAAGAGACATGGGAGACTACAAAATGCAAGGGCCTGGAACTGGGAGTTAGAGCATGGTATAAGAGGAATGACAAGTAAATCAGCATACCTGAAGGACAGTGTGTGAAAGAGGAGTAATCTGTACAAAGGGGAGAAAAGGGTCGCATTGTGAAGGAGTCGAAACGCAAAGAGAGCCTTTTATATTATTGATCCTGGAGGTGAGAGACAGCCATTGGAGTTTATTAACGAGGGAGTTTCATGATTTGATCTAACTTTAGGAAAAAAAGAACAGCTTAGCAACTGGGTGGAGGAAGAAGTAAAGTAGGGAAACATGAAATAGGGAAAACAATTAGAAGTCCGTTCCAAAATTCCAGGAGGAATGGGATCAGGACCTTAAGTATGGAGAACCTTTCATTCAGGAATGATTTCCTCCTTGTCAAAACTGCCATTTCATTTCCCTTATTGCATGTTGAGTATATACATGTGCAAGCATATTGTAAAATACCATTATTCTACATTCCATTAAGAAATTTGGAGCCAGTTAATTCTACAAGTTTCCCTTGCCAACATCTGACTGCTATCATTCTGGCTTCCTAGTTTCAGTCAACACATCTTTAGATTAAACATATTTGCTCCTACTTCCTTCTGCTGGAGCCCTTATCCCTACTTACATAAGCCTTCCTCTGGCTCCATTCCAAAGCCATTTACCCATATACCAATCTATCCCCTGATGCTTTTTGGAATTACTATTTGCTTCATCACCAGCTCTACTTCATCGTCAAACTTTCCTCTAGAACAAATTTCATTTTCCTAATTTAACTTTTTTTTTAACAAAGAAAATGTCATGCTTATTTAACTGGGATTTTCTGCCGAGGATACTACATTTTTGCAAACATTTCCAATGATGCTAACTTTTTCTCTGACTTCCTCTCCTTCACAGAGGCAAGAGAAGCGCTCTTTTGTCCTCACTACAACTTCCAGAACATTCCTTAACCATTATTTTTTTATTTCCTCCCTTGATGTACATGCAGTATGTTTATCTAGTCCTGGCTAAATTCAACACCTTCAACAAGTACTTCAATATCTGCTTTAATGTCTTGGCTAATTACATCCCAACATTGTTCTTGGACATTTCAATATTCATATTTATCATTCTGCCAAGATTCCACAAATTTCCTGACCTTCCTCAATGCCAAAATTTTCATACTACTTTGTCCACCCACTAGCATGGTTATACTACCTAAATTTCAACTCAGGGAAATTATTCCACCCCTATTGAGTCAAGATTCTCCTCTTCAAACACAGCTTTCTAATCTTTTATGGTTCATCTTTATCATTCACACTTAACCTGGTCTTTGACTTCGTTGTGACCTTCAGTCTTTTGACACTCTCATAATCTGCTGGCCATCTCTCTGACTCTGGATTCACTATTCTCTGTGATGAGGTTTTACTCTGTGCTTGCCACTCTAATGCCGGATTAACTACCACTGTAAATTCCCTTTTTCCCCTCTGATTTTCAGATGTACTAATTCCTGAATTACCAGATGTTCTAATCTGGGAAGTAGTACATTTTTCCTGATGTACTAATCTTTTCCCATAGGTAACCCTTGCCAACTAGTGTTTCCACTTCTGTTCCAAGTGTGTGGGGCACCATGAGAAAAAAAAGTTCACCAAATTAAGTTAATTTCATCTACTATAAATTCATTATGCATAATCTCTAATAGTGCAACTGGGTCAAACTGCTGCACATCCCTTGTAAACTTCATATCTTATTCCTGTAGCTGCTGAACACTCAGAAAAGAGAGTTATTAACACCAAAATCCTTGGAATTGTTCACATGGTTCAACATCAGAAATGGATAAGGTTTTATCATTGGAAATTGCACTAAAGAAGATGCCGTCTAACTTGAAGTCAAATATCCTACATATTCTGTCTCCACCTATAAGAGTGGGAAGGACTTGACAGAGGAAATGTCTTGATTTCTTATGTCTCTCCCCATTTATCACAGTGCTTTGCACATAGTAAACAGTTAATAAGTCTGTTTTTATTCACTCCTTCTTCAAAGTAGCTGTTACAAACATTTTCATCTCACTACAAGTCCACAACTACCTTTTAAATATTGTATGTACTGCAGATGAATTACTTTCCATTTTGCTGAGAAGACGGAGACAACTCAACACAAATTCCTTCAATTCTCCTTCTCTGCTCTTCCCAAAATCTTAGCATCAATACCTACTGTCTCCTCTCATACCAGTGTACATCTCTATTGATTATTATTTTCAGTTTTTCATCATCAACAATCCGATGTGTATGAGATAGAACATCTAGTTGTTTCAATTTTCATTTATCTAATTAATATTGATTTGGAGCATTTTTTCCAAAGAGTTGTTGATCGTTTGCTTTTCTGCATTTGAGAATTGAATTTCCATATCATTTGCCCATTTATCTGCTGGGTAATTGCTGTCATTCTTACATGTTTGAATCAATCCATTATAATTCTAATATATTACATCTTTATCAGAGAAATTGCTATAAAGGTTTTGTTCAAGATAATTGTGAGTTGTTACAATTGTATGCCAAATATATACATATATATATAATTTTATTCTTTAAAAAATTCTTAAACTAATTTTGCTCAATGTTCTAATGATTGAATGGATTGCACAGAGCTAGCTGACTCAAGTCTAACTACCATATCAGTAATAAGTCTCTTCCTGTCTGTTAAAATAGAATCAATTTTTCTTTATGTGTAATTTGGTGTTATATCCAGAGCCTACCAAGTCTTTTTTTGCCCCAAAGAAAGTATTTATGATATAGATGTGTGAGACTTCTGTCTAATCTCTAAATCTTATATCCTCTTTCTTCTTTCATCCTGAACCATACTTTCCCATATATTTCTCCACATTCTTACATTTTCCCACCTTTCTTTTGAAGTCATCAAGTACCAGAATATGTGTTGCTTTATTTTGGAGGGATTTATCAATCTATCAAATTTGATTTTTTCAAGCCTCTTCTGTGATAGGCACTGAGAATATAAGTACAAAAAATGAAATAATCTCTACAAGAGGTATGCATTTTAACATAGACAACATCAAGCATATAATATCTATATATCATAGCCATGGAATTTAAAAATACTGACATATACAAAGTAATTAAATATAAGGTAGTTTTTGAAGGAGAGTCCTAGTAGTTTAGAGTAATAATTAAGTAAGAAAATCAGGAAAACTTGAGCTGTAATTTAAAGGAAGAAAGAGAATCTACAGATGGGGCTAAGGAAGAATGGTGTTTGAGTCACCTCAGGTGGAAGATCAAGTCAAGTAGTGAAGTAAGTAGGTGGTTTGACTGACTTGCAGAGTAAGGCAGTGAGAGTGATGTCTAAAAAGACTGGAAAGATAGGTTGGGGTCAAGTTGTGAAGATCTTTAAAAGCTCAACAGTGGAGGTTATTTTTGATTCTAGGTATAACACAATGCCATTGGAATTGACTTTCAAATTTGGAAATGGTAAAGCACTCAAGTACCTTTGACAGTGAAAATGGCAGTCTTAGAAATACTCATTGCAGAGAGAAGTGTCTCTTCCAGCTCTCAAAGTATCTTCTTTGTTTTTTTAAGTCACTTATAAAACCAATGCAATATTTCCTTAATTCTAATTTCAATAGCATCCCTAGATAAAACTTTTGGTGGGGTTGTGGGATTTAGGGATAGGGAGAAAAAAATCGCTTACTTATCTAGGATGCATATGTGAATTGACTTAAAGCAGCTTCTTCTAAGTTAATGATATTAAATACAATAATGATATTAAAATGATATACAAAATTTCATTAAAATTATGGAAATTTAAAAAATACTTTTATTTTTTCCTTCTTGGAGGGAGAAAGGCAGGGCTATTGGGGTTAAGTGACTTGCCCAAGGTCACATGGCTAGGAAGTGTTAAGTGTCTGAGACTGGATTTGCACTCAGGTCCTACTGACTCCAGTACTAGTGCCCTATTCACTGAGCGAACTAGCTGCCCCTATAGCCATTATACTTAATGTTGCTATACTAGCAAGAGAGATTCAGAGTTGTAAGCTTTGCCATAAAGCATTTTGTTTAGAGGTTATTGGTCAAGGTTGCAGTCTTTTGGCTTGGTAGAAATAGCAAAGCATAGACCCAAGAATAATCAATTAAAATGGGAAGCTACCAAGTAGATGCTGGTTTAGGATGATTTCCTCTCCTGTCTCATCTTGTTCTCCTCTCTATCTCTAAACTCAGTTAAGGATGCTTTATGCTGCTT
The DNA here is from genome assembly GCA_028646575.1 of Pseudocheirus occidentalis. Lineage (NCBI taxonomy): Eukaryota > Metazoa > Chordata > Mammalia > Diprotodontia > Pseudocheiridae > Pseudocheirus > Pseudocheirus occidentalis. The sequence continues at coordinate 251,339,329 of CM053596.1, forward strand.
GCTTTGGGGGCTGGTTGAAAGTATCGCTACAGAATCAAAGCTTTCTACTTAGAGTCCTGGAGAAATGAAAATGAAACAGCTCTCAGGACCACAGTATCATTTCCTTCCTTCTGAAATCTACAGTATTCTATGATGTTATCGCCTGCATTGATTATAAGTAACCTCTGAGAAAATAACAAAAATGAGGATGATGAAGATGATGAAGGTGATGAAGAAAATGAGGATATTCATTATCTTCTTATAGGACAGCAGGCTTTTAAGTATTTAAGACAGATAATATAATTTCTTTAGGCAGTATATCCTTTTGGTGAATCAAGCATAGTGCATCAGGGGCGGCAGTTCTTTCAAGAAGCATGTTAGACTTAGCAAAAGCAATCTTTGCTTTACCTTTTAGTTTAATCCATATGAATTCTACTCATTATTACATGAACACATGTTTTATTGCTTCTCTTGTGAAAATATTGAACCCAGTTGGAAAAAGAAGCCTGGCCCATATGCCCTGAAATCTGAAGGAACTCACAGGGAGTCCTATGAAAATTGTACAGAAGGCCAAGTTAATATTTAATGGACTATGAAAAATGTCAATCAGTATTTTTCCCAGGCTTTAGTGCATTTTAGGCCATATTTATTATAGTCATATGCTAGTACTTTCCATATAGAAATATAGACTTGAGGAGATGGGAGCAACTAAAAGAGGGGAAGGACATCCTTGCAAACCTATAGGAAGCCCATGCATATTTTATGGGGCAATTACCACTTTTAGTCTTTTACCAAAAAAAAAATAGAATTTGTTGGGAAGGTTTTTTTTTATTTTTAACTGCCACGTTGATGATATGCACATATATAAAGATTCTTCATTTTTGTTTCAATTTCCCATTTTGTCCTAGATATATCAACAATAGTGAATCATGCCTTGACACTGAGCACCCCATTTCTATCTTTTGTTACTCCCTGGATAATAATAATAATAATGAAAAATTATGGGGAAAGAACTGGTACAAATTAATTGAGAGCACAGCTGGCATTTTCTTTGTACATTTTTTTTTACTTCTAACAACAAAATAAGAACTAGTGTCTCATCCTTGGACCAAATAACAGAAATTAACTCACAAAATATTTATTTTTATGTTTTTCCCTCTTTTTACCTGGTATTTTTACTCTAAAGCAGGAAGAGAAACGTGGGAGAAGGGGTAGGGAACCTATGGGTGGCCTCAAAGCCACATGTGGCTCTTTAGGTTCTCAAGTGAGGACCTTTGACTTAATCAAAGGATTTGTTCTATAAAACTTGGACTTAGTCAAAAGGCTGAATCCAAGGACCTGGAAGGCCACATGTGACCTTGATGTTGCAGGTTCCTCACCCTTGGGATACAGGATCAGTCAACTCTATGACTCCAGCTTTACCACTACTCTTAGTTTAAAGTAAAAGTGAGAGGGAGAAAGGCATCATGTTTGTATTAGAAATTTTCCATATGTGAAAGTCTAGATTAATCCCAATATGTTTATATGAAAGAGGCAGAAGTGATTAAAAAGTGATATTTGCATTTTGGATTTTCTTTCAAGTCTCAAGTTTGGAACCTAAGCACACTGCATCCAAGAGAAAAAGAACTAGATAACTGTTATAGCGCTGGCTTGTTATTTCAATGTCTCACTGCAAGGTCAGAAATGCCTTGGGTTAGTATCCTATATCTTCTGGTTCCTGGAGTCCCAGGATCTCTGGTATAATGAGAGAAAATAACATTTGTTTTTTTCCCCCAAAGATGAAGCTTTGTTGCCCTTTTTTTCTTAAACAAAACAATGTTCTCTCCAACCTCAAGGTATTTCTTGTGCCCAAGACTTCAGACAGTGGCTTAGCATTCAAATCTGCAAGTATTCAAAAAACAGTAATGCAAATATTGGCATGTAAGGAAAACTACCCATAACACTGCAGCCACAGTGTCTTACCACAAGGAGCCACCACTTGAAACATGACTTCTCCCTTATTTTACAATACAATATTTACAATATTGTTCCTTTGCAGTAGAAAGTGCTTGCCTAAGAAATAACTATTGCCAAGGTTCTTATTCCTCTTGCTTTCATCCATAGCTTACAGGTAGTCTCAGCACAGGACCCATATTCCTATGATTTTAAAGCTACCACTTGAAATAGTTACTTGTAACCTCCGCACCTCAGTTCCTTTGGTGTAGAAGTCATTTTGCTCATTTCTCAATGCAGTTCCCTGCAAACCAAAATCACAGACATACCCTAGGGGAGGAAAGGTTGAGGAGGGGAGTGGATCAGAGTTTTCTAAAATAATTTCTAAAAAGTAAATGTAAGTTAAGTAAGCTATGTTGGTATTTTTTTTTAAGTTCTTCTGTAAAGGAAGGAAAAGAAATAACAATATGTGTTAATTCCCTAAGCCTGTAGGCCATTTCCCATTTGTATGTTTGAGTGAGTCCTTCCATCAAATTCTTGCTCTAATGGGTAAAAATGGCTTGAAGATGATTTTGACCTATCAAAGTCTATTTCCACAGAACACAGTCTATCAGAATTCCTACCAATCTGACAAGAATATGAGTATTTGCCAAGTGGAATGCTGTGTGTCTGTCTCAAGGAGATCAATTTAGCTTATCACTGAAAGTTTGGTCATGAACTATGTATAACTGTCCCCAGAAATGCAAATATTAGCTAGTAAAGTGAAGAATGATTATTATCTGCTTCAGTGGAGAGAACATCTACTCACAAATGGGTCCTTGAATTGGTCAAGTATAAATTTAGCAGATGACATGTAAATGAACTTCAAATAATCTAATAAAGAAAAAAAATCACCTTGAATTTTTAACATGAATTTGTACATTTAGTCAACATAGCTTTGAATACATAATGATCAAATCAATTTATGTTTTCTGCTATTGAAACCATAAGTATAAACATCTCTGCCCAAAACAAATAGAACAATAGGTGACCGGGGCAAGTAGCATGAAAGACTCCCTTCCACAGTGCCAGAGAGTCTACTTTGAGGGGGGAAAAGAGGAATAAGCTGAGGAAGAGAAACATAAACATACAATTTCTTCACATTTTTGATAATTATTCTTGCAACTACACTCTAAATTCAGTTGCCTTTCTGATACTAAAGGGGAGTGCTATAAAGGCCTTCTAAATTTCAGCACCTTGATACAAAACTCCAGTTGCCACACCTTGGTTATAAATCGGATAATCACAGCTCAACACTAGTAATGAGAAACATAAAACTGCAGGAAGACTAAGAAATACAAATTAGACTTTGTGCTATAAATTTTTGAGTTGCATATCTTTTTTTTGGTGGCTAAATGAATGTTCACTCTCCAAAGAAATACATCTTATTCTTGTGGGATCACTTAGAGAAAAACACAATAACTTGACTCTAGTGCAGTTGTATGTGTAAACTTCAGGAATAAAATCAAGGACACATCAGATTACAGCAGAAAACATGCACATACACACATATGTCATAATTTAAGCTTATTACTCTTTCTCTCAGTTTACAGAAGCTAAATTAAAATTCCTTGCAATTTGTGTCAGCTATGAATATGAAGGACCTCAATGCATAGAGCTAAATGTGTGCTCCTTTTCATGGCATGCTGAAGCTAATTCCAATAGTTTGATGGCTCTTCTGCTGATAGCCTGCTTCCAGAGGCACTGACCAGAACAGATAAGCTGAAGAAAGGGGGTTGCTAGCCACTGTTTCAAGTTTTCACTGTCATATCATTCATCTTAATATATATATATATATATATATATATTTATATCTTAATTAACTGAAAAGAATGGGAAACTGCTGGGAATTTTGAAACCTGCTTCTTAGAGTTGTGTGCTATCCTTACATTTCTGAAGAAGTGTCAACTTATCTCTCCAGCTTCTATCCAAGAAAATCCTTGTGCTTTGGTGAAATTCCAAGTGTCCCCACTTAAGAAACCAAAAGAACAACAACAAATCTCCAGACCATAGTTTCCCAAAAAGTTTCAAGATCTAGAGTAGTGCTTCTCAAACTTTTTGGTCTGAGGATCCCTTTATACTCTATAAACAAAATATTGAGGATTGTCAAAAGGTTTCATGTAGGTAATATTTATTGATTTTTGACAAATTAGAAATTAAAATTTCCCATGATTATGAAAATAATTTTGACCATGTGGATTCCCCAAGTGTCCCTAGACCATACTTTGAAAAACACTGGACTAGAGTACCTTGACAGGCTGAGAAGCTACCCCCTTAACAACACAAGCCCTTGAAGTACTGGAATTTTTTTCCAGTGAGTCACATGTGAATGCATCTTGATTAACCCAATGAAAAAACTACTCCTCCAAATTTTAACAGACTTACACATTTAGACTCCAATTCAATGTATTTACATTAAACAATGATCAAATCAATTTGTATTTCTCATTTGATGACCCATTGCAATATTCTAAAGTGACCATCTTCCTTGTTATGAGAAAGTACAGGCAGACCCCACTTAACCCCATTAAATAGTTCTGGGGAAACAGGAAAGCAAATGAAACAACAGTGTAGAAGGCACTTAGCTCCATGGGGCTAAGGTCAAAATTTTAGCAATGTAATGACACTTTGGGGATAAAAGGAGGGTGGTTCAAGGAGTTTTATTAAAGTGTATTAACAGTTTCATTGTGAAACAATGTTGGCAAGGACAGATTTCAGTGGGATGTGCCTATACTGTCTAGTATGGGTAGGTTAAATACCCAAGCATAATATTCAAAATGATATATGACAAAAGACTTACCATTGCTTTTCAAGATACCATATAAAGAATAAGAAAGCATCAGGACTTACCTAAAGGAAAAAAGAGAAAAGCATAAGGTTATAACAATATAGAAAAGGATTTTTGAAGCAATGATGGTTAATTCCCTAACAATTTTTTCAAGGTGACAAGACTGAGTCCAGAGTTTTAAATAAAAATTAAAAAAAAATAAAAGTATAGCAGAAATAGCATGATTAAGAGGTTTATATTTGTCAAGACTCCATTTTTTTCCCAACCAATAAAGATCTAACATGATCAGTGAGGATTTTTTTTTCCAATCAATGAACAAATCAAGCAGAAGTCCATTAATCAGTATGATCTTCAGTAGAAAAAGGAGTTACCTATGAAAAGTTACATAATCATTTAAGTATATGCTAGTTTCTTTGTGAATGACAAATGGCAAAGAATAAAGTGTATGTAGTATCCACTGATAGAGATGGTCTCTATTCACTGATCACTGTCACTGAGATTCTTAATAAGTTGATCCAGAAACTATTTTTTTGCCATAAGCAATAACGAATATGAAAAATTCAGAGAAGGATGGGAGGTGCTGTATGAACTGATACAGAATCAAATAAGTAAAACTAGGAGAATAATGTATACAGCGACTATAGTAAAAGAAATCCAAACTACTGAAAACCCAGAAAAAGAAAGCTCTAACCAGTAAAGTTTTTATCTCTGTCAAATGGTTCAAGATAAGAAACAGATAGAATTTTATTAATGGAAATGTCACTAAAGATTTATTACCACTTGCTTTGCTGATACAGCCTAGAATCCTAAAGAACTCTAGGCTTTTCCATTTGACTTTCTCGTGAAACTTCCTCAGTGTTTTCTCTCCCCTTTACATGTCTTGTGAGTGGAACTTTGTTGCTTTTCTTTTTTTGTATTCAAAGCCCTTAGAATAGAGTTCTGTACATAGTAAGAAATTAAAGCATATTTTTGTCATTCACTCCCTTACTGACTCACTCACTTATTCACAATTCATTCACAATAAAGGGTATTTACACACATGTAAGAGAAAATAATGCTGAGCATATTTTGATATTGGCTCCAGAGATTGATTATGAAACCATATATATCCCATGTCTGTTATCATCACATCTGATATAAACATATCAGGTGCCCAGAAACCTCAGACAATAAAGGGAGGGGGATGAGGTTTAATTTCTACAATACCCATTTTGACTGGTCATTATGCTTCACCTATCAATTAGAAATCCTTAACTTTCTGTCTAAAGTAGGTATGTATATATTTATGAACATATGCTATCTTTGGTATTTTAAGATTTATAAGGGTATAAGGCAGCCAGGTGGATAGAGTGCAGATCTTGGAGTCAGGAAGACTCATCTTCCTGAGTTCAAATCTCACCTCAGAAACTAGTTATTTGACCTGGAGCAAGTTACTTAACCCTGCTTGCCTCAGTTTCAACATATATTAAATGAACTAAAGAAGGAAACAGCAAGCCACTCTGATATCTCTGCTAAGAAGACCCCAAATGGCGTCATGAAGTTGGACTAAACAGCGACAAGGTTTTAAAAGTCCTTTTCATAAACTTTCTCATAGGAATCTGAGAATGATCTTTTTGATTACAGGAATTATTATATCCACTCAAAAGAAAATAAAACTAAGACTTTGAAATTCTAAGTGACTTGCCCTTAGTCACATCCCTAAAAGAAATTAGTGGTGGCATAAGAATTGAATTCCCTCCCGACTCCAAGACCAAACCTTGTTATACATACTTCCTTCATTGCTTTTCAACATACTAACCCATATGGTTCTAGACAAGAGTGAGAAAGTCATTGTCTCACCTCCAGCTTATCTGAGCTTCCTGATGACATCAGAAGGGACATCGCCCAGTTTTGGAAGCCATATCCAAGGAAATTCACTGGGATTTGCTCTCACTAGGAAGCTAGAGCTGGTCTCATACAGATTTCTGTCCATGCTTTAAAACCTGACTGAAGAAGCCTAGTTGTGAGCCCATGCTTATACATCTTTATATAAAGATCTTTTCACTTATCTTTCTCAAACCAAGAAGGTCTCTTCTCTTGAGAAGGGAGAAGAAAAATGGAAACAGAAGAATACTAAGGGGCATTCCATTTAGCTTCTCACTTTCACTTTTTTCCTCTCTTCAGAATCTAGGGTGAGGAAAGTGAAGCAAATAGGAATTTGAAACACTTCCATAAACACATATTAAATGCCTCCTAGGAGCCAAGTAGAGAAGTGGTTAAAATTTGGGATTTGGAATCATAAAGACTTGAGTTCCAAAGCTGACTCAGACACATATCACCTGGTCAAACCTAGACAAGTCACTTAACCTCTGCCTGCCTAAGTTCCCCATTTGAATTTTGGGGATTGCTGTGAAAATAAATTGAAATAGGATGTGAACTTCTCTGCAAACTATTGAATGCTCTGGCAATGTTATTATTATGTTCAAGGCATCATGGAAAGTGCTGGGGATCAAAATATGAAAATTCAAATAATCTCTACCTTCAAACATAATAATAACTCAAAGACAATTATAACGATACACATATGTATCTTCAGAGCTCATAAAGCATTTTTCCTCAAATAATTTTGTGATGCTTAAAGGGTTGTGCAGTTGTTACTACCCCTATTTTTCAGATCAGAAATGCAAGATTTTGTGTGATTCTATGATTTACATATGTTTGCTTCCCAAACCAGTAGAGGACAGAGAGAGAACCTCAAAGGCACAAGGTTCTGAATTCAAGTCCTGCCTTTCACACGTATTTGCCTGTATGATTTTGGATACTAGACCTCAATTGTGCACTTATAAGATTATAAATCAAAGACTATAAGATTATATATTTAAATTATAAATTACACACTATAAATGTTAGATTACAAAGATTATAAATTAAAGAGAAGGTGCTAACATATATCTGTGATGGAAATTTCTTGACTTGAACAATTAAGTTCACAGGTCCCATTCTTATCCCCACAACTAGGAAAGGTTGAAGCCTAGATTCAAAGTCAGGTCCCCAGACCCCAGCTGTGCTAGTTTTTCCACTATACAAAACTGTGAATGATCTGAAGACAAATTAACCTCTCACCTCCAGTGTGATTGGGAATTAATATAAAACTTTTGGAACAGACAACTAACAGATACCATTTATCTAGTCCATAGAGGACTTACTCCTATTAAAGATGATGTAAACTAGGTCAGGGAATACATCCTCTGAGCATTTAGTTTTTAAAAGCAATACCTGAGGGGAGTCATATTTTATTTTACACAATGAGCTAATGGCAGGGACACGATTGGATTCTACAATTCCTGACTGCCATGCTGAAGTTAGTTTCTCAAGGTTATACCTCCTGCAATTCTCATGACTTTTGCAGTGTGACAATGGTTTTATGGCTGTTTTCGAAATACTGTACTATCAGATGACATGGATTTGATTTTCACAGGTATTTTCCCTTCAAAGTAAATCAAGAAATTGAAGTTTTACTCCTTATAGTCTGATAGAAATGACTAAATTGCGGGATTGGACTTTACTCATATCAGTTAATCATATATGAGTATATGGTATAGTAGAAAGACCTCTGGATTTGAAGTAAGATGACTTGGGTTCAAATAATGCCAATTCATTTATTACCTCTATGACCTTGGGTATGTCACTTCAATGCTTTAGATGTCAGTTTTAGAATTTGCAAGAGGAAAGTATTGGGCCAACTCCTCTGTAAGCTTCCTTTCAGCTCTAAACCTATTACCTTGAGACACAGAAATCATTTAGCATTTGATTTAAACAGATCTCAAGTAATAACACATACCATTGGTTTCTTGGAGGTGAGCTATACCAATTGTGTTCTCTGCATTTATCTCCCAGAGGCCAATCCCCCAATGAAACATTTCTTTAGAATAAAATACTACATCTCTAGTATAACATTTGCCATCAATATGCAGCACTCCTGTTGGTTAGCAAACTCTTCTGCCACTGGGAAATGTGTAGGATTATGAGCAGAACCTTAACCTAGGGCAATGGGCAGCTATCTGTTTTTCACTTCATAAAAAAGCTAATTACTTTAGTTAATGTGTTTGCGTACTGCTGTAGAAAAACAATGGCCACCTTGAGGCTTCTTCAGTCATCTGTGTGCATATACACACTAATATAGGTATATGTGTGTTTACAAGCCTGCCTTCCCCTTTGAAAACACTAAAAGCAAAGCAAATTATATCCAAAGTCTTTGCTGCTCACCCAGGATGCGTAAATTGTTACTCAACCAAGTCCAGTAAAGGAATGGTCATTTCCAAAGCTGATTTAAGGCAATTATTCATAGTTATTCCCTAACTGGACAAAAGATCTTCCAAATGACCATTTTGTGTTGGGAAATTAATCCCATTGGCTACTGTTGATTGAATATGTAAATTATAGTACTGGAAATAAGCTTATTTGGGCCATCACAATGTATTCATTCTCATAAATGACCAATTGACTGGGGAGAAATTGATGGTGATGGGGGGAACTCCACCGATAATTAATCCCCAAAATGCAACCTTGGGCAAATATCAATGTTATTTAAACAGTAATATCAGTCCAGTTGGTTTGTTTGGAGTCGTCCTTGGAAATTATTAAAAGCAGTTCAGTTATATTTTCCACAGGCATTCATTTACTTAACGCATAAACATAGGTTGCTCACTAAGTTGACTTTTTGTGCTCTTAACAAAGTATGTTTAGGACCAAAGTAAGTGTTATTATCTTGTACATGTAAATTGATGACTCAGGTAGAAAACTGAAGTAGCCTTTCCAATTCGATCATATTATGCCCCTTCTCAAATCCCTTCAACTTTTGCTCAATTTAGAACCAGTCTGTGTCTGTTTTTAAAATTGTACTTTGGCACTATTTTACTTTAAAATATATACACTTTACTGCATTAGTCTCTCAAGACAAAGACCATTCTACCAGGGTAGACCCAGTTAGCCATCACTATGCCTCACAGAGTTTGTATCTGTTTTTTTTTCCAACTTGTTCTCATTCCATGTATCCTCCCCTTTACCTAGAAATGTGTTTGATTTTCTATCTTTAAAAGAAAATTGTCTTACTACCCATCTGAACTATTGTCTTCTCTATTTTCTTGCACCTACAAAAGTCTTCAAAAGAGTCAACTATACATCCTGACTTCCTTGCCTTAATCACTACTTCCTCACTTGAAATTCAGTTTCTTCACACACATTCCTTCTCTTTCTCTGGATGCATTCTGTCCTCTTCCATTCTCACTTTCTAAGGTTCTTGTCTTTGCCAACTGCTTAATTTATAACCTTCTCTCTTTTCTCCTCAAATTTCATGATTTTAATGATAATGCCTATGAGGCAGCTAAGGGGTGAAGTGGTTAGAGCACTGGGCCAGGAGTCAGGAAGAACTAAATCCAAATTTTGTCTTAGACAGTTCCTAACTGTGTTACCCTGGACAAGTCACTTAATTTCTGGTTTAATCCACTGGAAAAAGAAATGGCAAACAAAACCACTCCCTTATCTTTGTCAAGAAAACCCCACTGACAGGAAGGCCTATGAGATCATGAAGAGTCAGACCCACTGAACAATACTAACATCTGCCCAACTGCAAACTTTTCGAGGCCAGAAACCATGCCATTCATCTTTGGATCATATTTTATTTAAATTTATATTTCCGTTCCCTAGCCCAATGCCATACATATACACTCTAGGTTCAAAATAAAACAACAACAACAAAATAACAGCACTCATAGAGCATTTTAATGTTTGCATTATATGGTATCTTATGTCCTTTTATCCTTGCAAGAGCTCTGTGACATAAGTGCTATTATTTACCATTAGACCCATTTTATAGACGAGAAAACTTAAGAAGATGAAGGTTAAGTGATTTATACATGGTCATACAATTACTACCTAAACTAGAGTATGAACCCAGGACTCCCTGCAGCCAAGTGTAATACTTTAGCCAATATGCCATGTAATTGCCTATATATAGGCACACACACATATACACACATGCAAATGCCCAAACGTGTATATATACATACACATACATGTATACACACGTGTGTGTGTGCACGTGTGTGTGTATACATATACATTTCAGGTATCAGGTATCTTAAGAAGTTAGCCTCAGGGAAAACATAGTTACTCTTTAAAAAAAAGTATTGACTGATTATTAGAATTCTGAGGGAAAGGACAATTCACTTGATGTATATGTTGACTGCCACAGCCTCCTCAAGCTATTCTTTAATAAACCTAGTTTCTTTTTTTCTTGTTTTTTTAATTGTT
>CM053596.1:251350857-251380036 GCA_028646575.1 Pseudocheirus occidentalis
GGAGTTCTGACTGAGTTGTCTTCCTCCCGCTCCATGCTTTGATGTTTTTTGTCCATAAAAAAGGATTCTAGAGTTTTACTGCTGTTCCTACCTTGCTTCCTTTTTCTCATGTTGGCCAGTCTATTAATTGCTTGGTTTTTTAGCTCTGTGGAACTCTGCTTCCTGGAGGGGGAAAGCTCTGTCTCAAATCGCTGGGGCCTTCACAGCTGCCAGAGCTATTAGTGGGGTGCTGCAACCCCCCCCAGTTTTGGCTCACTGAAAGCACACCCCAGGACCACCACTCAAGACCACGATCCAAATCCAGGCCGCTCAATGCAAGAGCCCTTGGCCTTGAACATTCGCCTCAGCCCCCCTGCTATATGCAGGCCGAGGGCTCTGAAGCAGCCCAGTGGAGGCTGCTGCTCCTCTCACCTGTTCCTACTGCCACAGCCACCTCCCGCTGCTTCCTTGCCCTGGGAGCAGTTTGGCTGGACCCGCTCTTCCCCAAATTTAGCAGAATCCACTGACCTTTCTCTTAGGCTTTTTTTCTTCTGGCCTGATAAATGTGGTAACTGTGCCTCCAGTGCAGGTGATCTGCTCTCCTATAGACTGGGCTCCCCCTGACTGCCCCAGGGTCTGACCCGGCCTGGACTTCCCTGCAGCTCCCAGACTGCTGTGAAGAGCCCCACCTGTTGAGCTGCCTGTAGCAAAAGATGTGTTTTCTGTCTTTTGGAGAGTTTTGGAGCTTGAAAAATCTGTTTTAGAGTCCCATTTTATGAGTTTTTAGCATGTTTGTGTGGGAGCTGTGGTGCTTTGCTGCTTCTATGCTGCCATCTTGTCTCCGCCCCCAATAAACCTAGTTTCACTCTCTCTGGACATGAACAATCTGGGATTTCTAGGTAATGTTTCACTTTGTCTTAACTCTTATTGTGGACTCTTTAATCAAGAGCACCAAAAAGAGAAGTCTGCCTATCAGAATGCTGCTTCTCCTATAGTGCTGCACTCACTTATAAACCATTTGATGAAACTTCAAACCTAGTTTTGAAAAAAAAAATCTGACAAGTGGGATCTCCTATGTCTTTAATGTCTCTATAAATTTAACATTCAGGGTATATGCAAGAAATCACCCACAGTAGCTTCAGGTCTTTTCTCTCCTTGTTTCCCATGCCTGGAATATTCCCCCTTCCCCAAATCCTACTAATGATCTTCCCTGGCTTTTGTTAAGTACCACCCAAAATCTTATCTTCTACAGGAAGCCTGCCTTAAACCCTTTTAATTTCAGTGTTTTCCTTCTGGTAATTATCTCTTATCTGTAACTCATTTTGTTTATATTTGTTTGATTGTTGTCTGACACCACCACTGCCTCCTACAACTACATTGTAAATTCCTTGAGTTCAAGGACTGCATTTTGCTTCTCTTTTTATCCCCTGTATTTGACACAATGCCTCTTACATGTTAGGTGCACAATAAATGTTTCCTGAATTGCAGAATAAAAATGTACATAATGTCCATGACACCTTTACTACATGCCATCCCATTTATGCTTTTTGCAAAAGAAGACAATTATTCATCTCCATTTTCCCTATTTTTCCTAATATTTAGCTTAAAACTCTGTTTCTGCCTCATGGGCTTTGCCTTACAATGGGTTCAGTAGCCAGTTTATATTATTCTCTTTTGAGGAAAATTTCTAGCAAACTCGTCATACAGTTAAAAATGATTGGCCCTAATTTCCCTTCCACTCCACAGGTCTTTATTGTTTTATAAATTGTCAATAACTCCAGGGTGTTAACTCTATCTGGGTAAATGGTGGATGAAATCTAAATGACACCACAATGTACTCCAAAGCAGGGTACTTATGGTTATCTACTCTGGAAACCTGAAAAATGGAATGAAAACATAGCATTACAGTATAGAAAATTACTTTGATTAAGCCATCTTCAAGAAAACATGGAGTTTCATTCCCACTTCCTCTCTACCCCCAACCCCACAGGATTAAAGACAAATTCCACCCATATAAATGTGTTTTGTGTGTGTGTGTGTGTGTGTGTATGTGTGTGTGTGTGTGTTGAGAAGAAACAAGAAAAGTAGAGGCAGCTGCAAAATCAGACAGGGAAGAGGAAAAAAGGTGAGACAGAAAGATCAAGAAATAGATTCAATTTCCTCTTCCCATTTTCTATGACAAGGTAGTCTTCCTTTGCAGTATGGTGGCATCTACTCTTCTTCCATTCCGATCCATTCAGCACTCAAAGATCAGTTACCAAGTGACACACACTGTGGCTCTCTTATTGAAGGAAATTGACTGTGCACTTCCTTACAACACCTCGAAAGGAAAAACACATCCCTAAAAACCTGATTAAGCAGAAATTCTTAAAATTCACTAGAGTGCTGCAAGATCCTTCCATACTCTATTAATAGCTTCTTCTTTTATTTTTTCTTTTAACTTTCTAATATCCCTGGCACACATTTAAGTAGTTATTGTTAACCTTGGGCAGGATGAGCTGATAGCTAGAACACAAGGGAATCTTAAGAAAATGGAGCGTTTGGTGGGATCTTTAGGAAGTGTTCTTAGCTATGATGACCTATTTGGAAATTTAGCCTGAAATCATCCCTAGCCTCAGAAAAGTGCTATGAGAATATTTTATACAATCACAACAATGATGGAAAGAAAACAATGTTAAAAGAACTATAATTTCTGACTAATGCAAAGACCAACTGTGATTCTGGAGAATGTAAGATGATCTATGCCATCTGTCTCCTAACAGAGAAGTGATAGATTCAAAACACAAAATGAGATGTATAGTCTTCCTCATGGACAAGAGGAGGATTTGTCTTACTTAGACTATACATATTTGCAAAGAAGGCTTTATTTTTTTCTTTTAAATGGAGAAAGAAAAAAATACTCATTAACTGGGAAATAATTTTTAAAAATGAAAATAATAATGTGGGAACATTCTTACTACATGAAGAACACACACAAATACACACATATACACACAGGAACATTGCACTTGTCAGATCTTCATAGAATACCTTATATTTGAAACTGCTTAATAATGAGATTATCTTTTTTTTTTTTTTTTTTGCTTTTTGGAGGGCAGTTGGAGTTAACTGACTTGCCCAGGGTCACATAGCTAGTTTTTGTGTTAAGTGTCTGAGGCTGGATTTGAACTCAAGTCCTCCTGACTCCAAGGCCAGTGCTCTATTCACTGCACCACCTAGCCACCCCTAATGAGATTATCTTAATACCTTAATAACTGAACCCCCTTGGATGGTATTAAAGAGATATCAGTACGTAGTATTCTAGTTAGGTCTATCTATTTGTTATTTCTCTTACTCTGTTCTATGAGTGTCATGTATGTACATACTCAAATACATATTTGGGGGGCAAATTCATTTGTACATATAGGCAGCTAGGTGGCACAGTGGTTAGAGTACAGGGCTTGCAGTCAGGAAGACTCATCTTCCTGAGTTCAAATCTGGCCTCAGAAACTTGCTAGCTGTGTTGCCTTGGGCAAGTCATTTCACCTTGTTTGCTTCAATTTCCTCATCTGTAAAATGAACTGGAGAAGGAAAAGCAAATCACTCCACTATTTATGCCAAGACAGTCCCAAATGATGGCACATAGAGTTGTAGAAAACTGAAAAACAAACACTGAACAACAATAGATTTGTACACATGAATTTATGCGAGAAACCTCATTCCAAATATCTCTAAAGGCCGAATGTGTTTGTTTGTTTGAAACACTTATTTGAAGGGACCAAAGTCTTTTTCTGATGCTTTGTTTTGGTACAGTAGTTACATCTCTCTCCCTCTACATACATACATGCCCACACACACATACATACATACACACATACACATATATACACATGCATGTGTGTATATATCTGTATGTACTTGTGTATACACATATATTTTTTGTGTGTATATATATATGCCAAACTCTTGCAAGTTGTAACCAATGTGAAAAGTGCAGATTCAGTAAGACTATGGAAGTCTGCTGTCTGAGGACCAGACAAGGTGAATCTGGAGAGATTAAAAAAAAATTCCTTCTTGTCTACATTAAATCACTAAGACTATCTACTAAATTGCAGAAGAGTTGCAAACTACATCCACAAAAGACATCCTCTCTGATGAAAACATGGATGCTTGAACTATTAAATTATCAGCTGCGTTAAATTATTTGTTAAAATAAATGCGTAATTCGCAGGGATTTGGATTTTTTTTCTTTTTGTCACTTGGAGTTTATGTTATAATGACATTTGTTGTTATGAAATTTCATTTGCAAGTATAAAAAGCTAGGTTACAATGCTCTAGATGTCAAAACCATATAGGAGCCTCTTAAAAGGTGTGAGCCCTGGGCTGTGTTCACTTCCACCTGATTCAACCACTAAGCTACCTCTCTGCTGGAGTGAAGCAATAGTCACAAACTCTTTGGAAGCTACCCCCATCCTGTATGTTTGTCTGTTTATGCAAGGATGCACTGGTTTTCATAAATGCAATAGAGTGCATTATGATAGAAGTATACACACACATATATGTATATGTTGCATGCAAATAATTGTGTAAATGTTCATCAATTGTTCTATGATTACATTAATTTCTATGCATTTCCCAACATCTCCTTGCATGTGGTGGCAGTTCAATTAAGTTCAGTTCTACTAGTAACAGAAATAGGTAGCACTTATTTAGCACATTAAGATTTGTAATATTTATAAACATTAAACTATAATATATAAACTATAAAATATAAACATTTATAAACATATCACTTTGCTTATGTTAATTTGTTTGTATTTATTAAGTATGTGATGATACATGGCATTTAAGAGACAATATGGTAGAGCTAGAAAGGTGATCTTGGAGTCAGAGAGACTGGAGTTTAAGCCCTGCCTCTGATATTTGCTGGCTCTATGATCTTGGAAAGTCACTGACCTGCCCAGTGCCCTAGGCAACTCTCTTGGGCTCTAAATCACATTTCTAAATTTCAGGTAGCTATATGTGTGTGTTTGCACATGCATATAAACATATATACCCACAGATATAAGCATAGACATATCTATGGGTAGATCTAGGTTTATATACATGTGTATAGTCCACATATGTGTGCATATTTATATGTGTGCACGTGTGTATGTATATACACATGCACATAACTATCTATCTACACATTCATACATAATACCATGAGAAAGAAAGTATAATTAGGTGTGTATATATTACCTTTCCCCATTATAAGGTAAATGCTATCATTGGGAATTTCATATGTAAATGAAATTGCAGATCTGCTCCAAAACTTGTAGCAGGTACTGGTCAAGGTATTGAAAACAAAAAGACAAGATAAAAACAATCCCTGGCCTCAAGGAGCTTCCATCCCTCGGAACTCAAGGTATCTTAATCAGCATCTAGGTAGGAAAATAACAAAGAGTCTATATTGCCTGGAGTTACTACTTTGATGAATCAGTAAAGAGAGTGTCAGGGTAGAAAATATTTGTCAGGAAGAAGAGGATACCATAGCATGAGCTACATGCTCATAATAGAAGTTGAAGAATAAGGAGAATCAGACTTAGTAACTGCTGAAATATTGGATGTGGAGAAAAATAGAATGATAGAGAGATACACATAGAGAGAAAGACAGACCACGACAGAGATACAAACAGAGGGGAAAAGAGAGATAGAGCTAAGATAGAATAAGAAAAAGGCAGATTCAGGGCCAGGCAGAGACAGAAAGACATGGAGGGGCAAACATGAACAAAAACAGACAAAGAGACAGACAGGCACAGGAGGACAAAGAGAGTGAAGTATGGACTGTTTAAGAGGAAGAAAGACCATTTATTGACTATTAGGAGAGAGGGAAAAACATAGGATATTGAAAGGCAGGGCATAGTGGGAGACACAATGACCTGAACAACCCTAAATTCTCCATCTCTATCTTTTAGCAGCTACAGCGAATGAGCTATACAGATATTCAGTAGGCTGTGGGAAGGGAAGAAGGTGAAGGGGTGGCAGAAATACACATTTATCCCTTTCTTAATACACAAAGATGACAGTGCCCCTTTACGATACACTCATTTTATTTTTCAGAGTACTTACTATGTCGTTCACTTGTCAAGACACTTGGACCTGTTCTTTCTTAAGGATATTCAACAATGGGAACCCTATTGGTAGCTTAACCAGCCCTGTGAGGGAGAGTATTCAAAAGGTGAATTACTATAAGAACAGAGTGGGTTGAAAAGAGACCTCCCCCAACCATACAGAGACAAAACCAAAAGACATTCCATCTGCTAAATATACTTTTTGGAATCTTTAAACTCCATTACACTAAAATCTGTATAAGGCAGAATAAGGGCCAGGGGCAGGAGGGGGGTGTGTCACGTATTTGAACATTTGATAAAACCCCAATTATATTTCCTTCCTAATCCCATGTCATTAGGAGCAAAATGGTACATTTGGAGGCCATTTAGCTATAAGCGCTTGCAACCTTCCCATTAGACCTGCTGGCTTCCTCTTTCTTCATTTTTCACTTGCTCTTTTTGTTGCTATGGCCAATTATGTGTTTGGAGACAGAGTTTTCAGCTCAGCACTCTTGCCTAGCATCAGGGGTTCCACAATGGCTTGGCTGGAAACCCTCATGGCATTTAATATTATTATTTTGGTATGGTCATTATAACTCTAATAACTGAGAACAAATATATCTATTCATCCATTGAAAATGGGGTGAAAAGAAAATAAAGGGGGGAGTGAACTAATTAATATTTAGAAAAGGCTAAAATTGTTACACAGACCTCAAAGAAAGTCAACCTTAAATTTGAAGGATATAGGTTCTTGAAGTTGGAGAGGAACTTAAATGAACAAATTGGTTTTATTGTGTTTTTGAAAAATTGGGTCAGATGCAATTTCATTTACACAAGGACCTTTTACAAACTAATCCTATAATCAGAGATCTTGTCCATTTTTTTGATGGTTAATTTTAAACCATAGCTTTTAATTTAGATTTGGAAGGTACATTAGAGGTCAAGACAAACCCTCTTGTTTTACAGCTCAGGAAACTGAGGTTTAAAGAAGTTAAAGTCACAGAGGCAGAAAAGGACATCGGCAAAATTTGATTCCAGACCCTCTGAATCCTAGTCTATTCCTTACTCTATAAAATACTGTCTTATATTCAGTATTGTATGACCTGATCCAATTTCCTCAGGCATCTAAAAATTTACCGGATAATGGTAAATTATTAAGATATTCTCTCCCCCCGGTCCTAAGCTGATGACTCCTTTGCCCCTAAGCCTGTCCCTCCAGTTCCCATAACAATTAAAATCTTTAAGGAGAAGTTATTTAATGAAAGTTATTTAATATGGAAAGTTATCTCTGTCCTCTATCCTATATGTCTGCTGCCCAATTGCAGGATGAGAGCTTTAGAAGTAAAAATGACTTGGAGGTCATCAAGTTTCATCTCTTCATTTTACAAATGAGGAAATTAAGACACAAAGTTTAAGTGACTTTGTCACAGTAACATTGCTAGTAAATGGCTGAGGCAAGATTGGAACCCAGATCTTCTTGATGCCAAATCCAATGCCCTATCCATTACACTGTAGGAAAGTCAAACATCTTGCTTTGAAAATAAAAGGTACACGTGGGCTACAGATATGATCGGCAGACATAAAATTAAAAATAAGCAGTCACAGGCTTCCTCTCTAACACAGTAATTAATATTCCCATTTTACATATAAGCCAATAGGCTCATTGAATTTAAATGACTAACCCATTATCACAGAGCTAGTATGTGCCACAGAAAAGATTTGAACCCAGATGTTCCTGGCTTCAAGTTTAGCATTTTATTTATGACTCCGAAGGAAGAAGAATAAAGACAGAATGATGAAATAGAAGGTTAAAGTCAAGTTCTATAGGATGTACTATGAATGTACTAGTGGAGTTCAGTTTCCTCTTTCACACCTTGCTGTTCACTTGGGCTGTGGTCACAAGAATGAGTTATCCCCTGTTATCATGGCCATTTGAAATTCTGATCAGTTCCACACATTTCCAGTCATTCTTATCAACTTTACAATATTCAGAATAGGATGGCCCTGGGTTCCAAGGGGTGGAATTATGCTCTAGGCTGTTGTGAAATGTCCAGAGTAATATCAATCACTTCAAAGGATACAGTACATCTTCTAGACCAAATGAAATCAAGACAAGGGTCATATTCAGCTCACATTCTGAAGGCTTGAACGAACAATAGAAAGGGGGATTGTTTTTTGCCATGCATAGACACAGCCTACTTCTCTGGCTGGTTTTTCCCACAGTAACCATTCTTTATAGAAGAATGATACAAAGAACATTTTTTTTTAAAAAAGAACAAGGAAAAGGATAATATCCACTGAGATACAAAGAGCAGTTGAATAATCTACAAGGACAGATATACCATAGGTACCACAAAGACATGAAAAGATATTAAAAGGAGATAGATGAAAGAAAGAGATAGGAGACAGAAAGACATAGCATATGACAGCCAGTGAGAGGCTGAAGATGTTGGGAGAAAATTGGAGAAATAGACAGAGGCATGAGACAGACGTTACAAGGATTTATTCAGTGATTTCAAAAATTTTGGCTTAATTGACCATTCAATAAATTCGATACATCGTTGAAATTTGTTTGACCATGTGAATGAACCCAAATAATAAGTTGGTAAGCCTGGCTAGACATGCTCAGAAAGTCGTATGGTACCATTGCTTTGAACAAAGGATTAGTTTGTTTGAACAAAGTTCAGTCAAAAGCTGTCCATCTTCAATGAATCTTTTGTTTAGAGTGGAGCACTGAAGCAACATAAATCAGGAAGTTCCAGGACCTTCAACCATATTGCTTTGACATTGTTTATCCTGATAGGAATTCTGTTCAATCCATCTCCTGTCTATCCTAATCTCTCTGCTTTGTAATTAAGATGGGTAGATACTGAATGAGCTTCTTTCTAGGATGATTCTATCTTTTCAAGTTTGCTAGCGGAATTTTCAGATTCCAAAGGTCATTTTTATCATTTCACCTAAATGAAGCTGAACAACAGGAGGCTATTTTACACAAACAAATTCGTAAGAGACTGATTCATAAACAGAATGTCAGTTGTTTGATTTATAGTGCTATTTCAGTTCATTAACTGAAGAATCCTTATTGTTGGGTGAGTTCACTTAGAAAACCACAAAGAACAGATCAAAAAGTTCATCACAGAATCAGGTCATAAAAACTGGGTCCAGTTATAAAAGCATTTAGTTCATGCCATCTGGCATATTGTCATCTGATTGCAGAGACCTTTCCTAGCCATATGCTATTGTTAATTAAGGAATCAAATAATCTCTCCTTGTGAGAAAGACTAATCAGTGTTGTATTTACTTTTTTACTATTTGTGTGCCTCCAAGACTTTCACATTGAGAACTCCATTCCACTTGTTATTCCCACTGTGGTTTTCATTGTTATTGCTTATCTTCAATGGTTTTTACACTTACGTTAATAAAAACTAGGAAAGGGCAAGGGGAGCCAAGATGGATTAATGGAAGCAGGAACTCATCTGAGTTCCTCCATGAATTCTGTCAGTAACCTCTACAAAGTGAATCTGAACAGGTTTTAGAATTTCAGAATCCATTGAGAGATGGGATGTGGCAGATTCCCACCCCAGGACACACATAGGACTGGGCAGAAGGAATGTGGAGCACACAGGCTGCAGCAACATGGACCTGAGACCATATCACATCAGAGCAAGAGCAAGCCCTCAGTTTGCAAACCTCTCATTGCAAGACTGAGGATGGGTAAGAGCTGGGTAATAGAAAGCACAGGGACCACAGCAGCAACAGCAGCTTCTCCTGGGACTATCAGCCCACAGTGTGGATGTTTAAAAATCAACTTACCTGAACTTCCAGAAGCCAAGATAGTGGAGTAAACCCTAACTTCTCTAATCCTATCCTTGACTGTGAAAACCAAGAGATTATTGCTTAGTGTAAAATACTTAAATAGTGGAAGCAGTAACAGGCTTGGGTGTCCCAGAAGAAGGGTGATTGAAACTGTGAGGAACCTGAAGTGAAGGGTGGGAGGAGTCCTAACAAACTCCATCTCAGTTGACCAACAGGAGATACTGAAATGCAGGGGGTACGGCCAGAAAGTTAAGACCAAAAGCTTGGGTGTGCCTTAACACAATCAAGGAAATCTGCAGACACCAGCATGGAGGGCCACCAGTTGCTGAGCCTGCCCACACTCCAGTCCAGGGGCACAGAAGTGGAAACCTGAAGTGACCAGACCACCCCTCCCCCACATCTCACTCTGTGAGTCTCTGGGTAATCCAGGGGAAACACTGAGAGTCCTGGTCTTGGCCTCAGTCTAGACACCCAAAGACAAAAAGTCAAGTACACAAAGTCAAGATCCAGGCCCCTAGCTCCCAGCTTGAGAAATGTGTGTCAGAGCCCTCTCTACCCCAGAAGCAGTAATCCACTTTAAAAGCCAGGAAACAGGCAATCACAATGGGCCATAAACAACATGGAAAGGGAAGACCGAAGAAGATTGAATCCTATTATTGTGAATGAGAAGAATCCTTTCAGGAGACACCATCAATTCTATAACTACAACTGAAACCACAGAAGGAAATATGAATTGGTCTCAACCTAAAAATGCATTCTTGGAAGAGCTCAAGAAAAATTTCAAAAGCCAAATTAGGGAGGTAGAAGACAAATTGACCAATTCTTTTAAAATTACACTGACCAAAATGGAAAAAAATCTCACTGAAGAAAGCAAATACTTAAAAAGTAAAATTGTGAACTGAGACAGGAGGCTCAACATGTACCTGGAGGAAAAAACAAAAACAAACAAAAAAAACCTGAGTAAACATGAAATCTGAACATGTGGAAAAGGAGCTTCACAAACTGAGAGAAATAATTCACTAAAAATTAAAATCAGTCAAGTCAAAGCTAATGACTCTATGACACATCAAGAATCAGCCAAACAAAACATAAAGATTGGAAAATTAGAAGAAAATGTAAAATATCTCATTGGAAAAACAAATGACCTGGAGAACAGATATAGGAGAGAAAAATCTAAGAATTATTGGTCTACCAGAAAGCCTCCTTAAAAAAAAAAAAAAACAGCACGGACAAAAAAATACACACACACATCCTCCAAGAAATTATCAAAGAAAACTCTTCTTAGGTCCTAGAATCAAATGGTAAAATAGTTATCATAAGAATTTATCAGACTCTTCCTGAAAGAGATCCCAAATTGGAAACTCCTGGAAATATAATAGCCAAATGCCAGAATTATAAGGTCAAGAAGGAATAAAGCAGCCAGAAAGAAACAATTCAAATATTGTGGAACTACAGGCAAGACCTAGCAGTTTCTACATTAAAAGCCTGGAGGGTTTGGAATATGATATTTCATAAGGCAAAAGAGCTTGAATTGCAACCAAGGATCAGCTACCCAGCAAAACTGAGCATAATATTTCAGGCAAAGAGATGATCATTCAATGAAATAAGGGACTTGCAGACTTTCCTGAAGAAAAAGCCAGAGCTCAATGGAAAATTTGATCTCCAAATACAAAACTTAAGAGAGACATAAAAAGATAAACAAACAAAACATGTACACACATATGCACACACACACATGTGCATATAATTTGTAATTCAATAAGAACAAACTGTTTACATCCCTATATGAAAAGTGGATACCTCTCAGTATTGAGATTTATATAATTATCTTGACATTTAAAAGGGATACACATAGATGGAGAATGTCAGTATAAATGAACTAATCTGATGACAAAAATCTTTATTAAGGGGTGCAAAGGGATTATACTGGGAGAAAAGGAAAGGAGGGGGCAGAAAAGTGTAATTATGCCCCACAAAGAGGCATAAAAACATACTGTAGTAGAGGGAAAGAAGGGAGGGACATGAACATTATGTGCACTTTACTCTCATTGGTTTTGTTTCAAGGAGGGATTACTGTAATCAGTTAAGTTTAGAATTCTAATGTGAAAAGAAACAAAAACTCATTATAGTAGAAGGAGAGAGGGAGAGGGGAACTGTATGAAATTTACTCTCATAGGTTTGGGTTCAAGTAGGGAATAACATACTCCATTAAATATAAAAATCTGTTGTGCCCTATAGGCAGTAGAATGGGGAATGGGGGAAAAGGGGAGGGGTTGGCTAGAAAGGAGGGAAACAGCAGTTTGGGGGAAGGGTAAGTAAAGGTGGGGGAGTGCCTAGGGAGGGAATACTGAGGGAGGCAGTGGTCAAAAGGAAAACTTAAGTATGGAAAGGGAGAAAGGAGAAATAAAGGCATAAACAGGGGAGCGAATAGGATGAAGGGAATATTAGCAAAAAGACTACAACAACTTATCACAACAATAATATAGTTTGATTAGGTAGGGTTTATTCCAGGCATGCAAAGATGGTTCAATATTAGGAAAACTATCAGTATAATTGAACATATCAACAACAAAACTAGCAAAAACCATATGATTATCTCAATAGATGCAGAAAAGGCTTTTGACAAAGTACAATACCTATTCCTATTAAAAAAACACTAGAAAGTATAGGAATAAATTGAGTCTTCCTTAAAATAATAAGTAGTATCTATCTAAGACCATCAGCAAGTATTATATGTAATGGGGATAAGCTAGAAGCATTTCCAATAAGATCAAGAGTGAAACAAGGATGTCCACTATCATTCCTTTTATTCAATTTGATACTAGAAATGTTAACAGTAGCAATAAGGGAAGAAATAGAAATAGAAGGAATCAGATTAGGCAAAGAAGAAACTAAGCTATCACTCTTTGCAGATGATATGATGATATACTTAGAGAATATTATAGAATCAAGTAAAAAATGACTTGAGATAATAAATAAATTTGGTAAAGTTTCAGGATATAAAAGAAACCCACATAAATCCTCGTCATTCATATATATATATATATATATGAAGAAATCCAACTGTACGAGATAGAAAGAGAAATTTCATTTAAATTTACTGTAGATATTATAAAATATTTGGAACTCTACCTGCCAAAACAAACCCAGGACCTAAATGAACAAAATTACAAAACACTTTTCACACAAATAAAATCAGATCTAACTAATTGAAAAAAATAAACATCAGCTGCTCATGACTAAGTCAAACTAATGTAATAAAAATGACAATTTTATCTAAATTGAGTTACATATTTATTGCCATTCCAATCAATTTACCAAAAAATATTTTATAGAGCTAGAAAAAATGGTAACAATATTTATTTGGAAGAACAAAAAATCCAGAATATCCAGGGAATTAATGAAAAGAAATGCTAGGGAAGGTGGCCTAGCCATACCAGATTTTAATCTATATGAGAAAGCATCAGTTATCAAAACTACTGTCTGATGAATCTAGTGGATTAGTGGAATAGATTAGGTACACAAGACATAGCAGTCAATAAGTATAGTAATGTACTCTGATAAACTCAAAGACCCCAGTTTGGGGGATTAAGAGTTCACTATTTGACAAAAACTGCTGAAAAAAACTGGAATACGGTATGGCAAAAAGTGGGCATAGACTAATGTCTTACACTGTATACCAAAATCAAGTCTAAATGGGTTCATAATCTAGGTATAAAGGCTGATAACTTTAAGCAATCTAGGAGACTAAGGAATAGTCTGTCAGATTTATGGAGATGGGAAGATTTTATGACAGATTTATGAAGAATTAGAGAGCATTATAAAATGAAAAATGGACAATTTTGATTACATTAAATTGAAAATTTTCTGTACAAATAACACCAATGTAACCAAGATTAAGAGGGAAGTGCAAAGTTGGTAAATAATTTTTACAACAAGTGTCTCTGATAAAGACTTCATTTCTAAAATATACGGAGAATTCAGTCAAATCTATAAGAATACAAGTCATTCCAAAATTAATAAATGGTAAAAGGACATGAACAGGCAGTTTTCAGAGGAATAAATTAAAGCTGTCTATAAGCATATGAAAAAATGCTTTAAATCACTATTGATTAGAGAAATGCAAATCAAAACACTTCTGAGATACCAGATCTCAAAGGTCAGATTGGCTAAGATAACAAAATAGGAAAATGATCAATGCTGGAGAGGATGTGGAAAAATTGGACCACAGATGCAATGTTGGTGGAGTTGTGAACTGATTAAACCAATCGAGAGAGCAATCTAGAATTATGCCCAAAGGGCTACAAATAAATGAATACCCTTTTACCCAGCAATACCACTTCTAGGGTTGTATCACAAAGAGATCATAGAAGTGGAAAAAAGACCTGCATTTACAAAAATATTTATAGCAGCTCTTTTTGTGGTGGCAAAGAATTGGAAATCAAGGGGATGCCCATCAATTGGGAATGGCTGAATAAGTTGTGGTATGTGAATGTAATGGAATACTAATGTTGTATAAGAAATGAGGAGCAGACACACTTCACAACAACCTGGAGAGATTTATATAAAATGACATTGAGTGAGAAGAGCAGAGCCAGGAGAAATTTGTACACAATTAGAGATACAACATATGTGTGATGACCAACTTTGACAGACCAGATTTTTCTCAGCAATGCAGAGTTATGAAACAACTCCAAAAGTTGTTGGAAAGAGACAGAAAGAGATATACACATCCAGAGAAAGAACTACAGAGTCTGAATGAAGACTGAAGCAAACTACTTGCTCTCTCTTTGTTTCATTTTGTTTTGTTTTGTTTCATTCCTTCTTTCTCATTGCTCACTCCATTGGTTATCATCCTTCTTTACACCTTGCCTAATGTTTAATGTGAAGGTATTTGAAGATTCTATGACTGCATGCCACCATGGTGGGAAGGAGAGGGGGGAGGAAAGTGAGGAAGAGAAAATTTAAAACTCAAGGGATTGTGGAACTGAATGTTGTAAACTAAAAGTAAATAAAATATTTTTTTTAAAGAACTAGGGAAGGTCTTACATGTATTATTATTATTATTATTGCTATTGTTGTTGTTGTTGTTGTTATTATTATTGCCAATTCAAGTCCACAAAGACTCCAATTCAACATTTTAGTCAGATAAATACCTCACCATAAATAAGTGAGGTTCAATTCAATCCAATAAGCATTTATTAAGTTCCTTCTTTGAACCAGGAACTATGATAGGTCATGAATATAACCAACAATAACAACAGTCTATGCCCTTAAGGGATTCTACTGGGTAAACTTGTTAATAGGATTTTAGATCTAGAGTTAGAAAGTAATCTTGGAGACTGTTTAGTTCAATATTTTCCCCTCAAGAATTTGAGGTCCAGAACAATAAAATGACTTGTCCAAGGTCACACAAACATTAAGTGACAGAGGTAAGGATTTGAACACTTAGACTCTGATTTTAAAGCCTACCTAAATGATCTGTACAGATGGCAGATCTTATCCATTTTAATATTATTCCTTTTAGCTTACTTCAGTTATACAGTGTGGTTATTCTTCTCCTTGTCATCAGATTATGGAGTTTACCCTATTTGGAACTAATATTCAACAAAAGAAGTTCTGAAACATTATTGATGACCTACTGTGTGTTATGTATTTTTCTGTGTAATGATGAATAGAAAGATGAATAAGATGTCATCCCTGCTCTGAAGCATTACTTCATGGACAAGAATTTTCCTGATTTCCTGCAGCCATAGGTACCACTCCAAGCAAATAATATATCAATAATCACATAGATTTTGTATCAACTTACTTGTGCAAAAGTTGTTTCCTCCAAAGGAGAGGGAATCCTTGAAGGCAGGGACCATATTATTTTGGGCTTTGTATTAATTGCCTAGCACAATGCCTGACACACCATATGTGCTTAATTAATTCTTACTCATTGATTGATCCTGAATAGGGGAATAAAGAGTCTCACAGAAAAACATGAAATGCAAAGTTGAAGCTGATAAAGACTTATGAAGAGTTAAACAAAGTGCTTTAAGAGTACTATGGTGGGTGAAATTATTTCCTCCTGGGAGTTCTCAGGAAAACTACATAGAAGGGGCATTGGAGCTGGAGTGTGAAAAGTAGGTAAGCTTTTACCCAGTAGAAATGATAGGGCCAGGGGAGAGAGCATGTTCTATTTCTATACACATGCACTTAGGGAATCTGAGGCCATCTCCAGTGTGGTCCTGATCTATATCTTGCCACTGGACCAAAATGGCTCTGGCTGGAGGAGAGAGGGAGTGTGGTGATTTTGTGTAGCTCTGTCCCACTTAAATCAAATTCATTCATAAGTCATGGCATCACCTCTCTGATGTCATGGTCCTTTTTGAGAACGAAGGACAAACAGCAACAATTAAGGAAATCAGAGGAATAGAAGAAAAGGACAGTCCAAGAATCAAGCTGTTACTTAGAAATAGGGAATACAGAATCATGAATAATAGAGAATACAGCTAATTACTGGAATAATGTTTCACTGTAAGCCCTTGACTTGATTCATGATAGCCTGAATGGACCCCCTGAATGATATGAGCAAGATCTGGAGAATCTGAGGGTGTGGTTTGTACAGATCACAGAGCATCAGAGACAGAGGCATTAGGAAGGTTGAAAAAGTTGTCCTAGTTCAGACTGGATGGTTCTGAATGGTGGGCTTAGGACATGGTATTTATTTAGAAGTAGGCAGTGAGGAGACACGGAAAGTCTTTCAGCAGGAGAGTCATGAGGACGTTAGAAATATTATTCTGGTAATGATGTATAAGATGTTGGAGTAGGGAAAGTAGGCAGAAAAATCAGTAAGAAGTCTACTTCAAAAGAATATTGGAAAGATAATTGAGTGATTGAATGCCTGGTTAAAAAAAAAGATTTGGAAAGTAGAGGAGAGATTACAGAAATATCACTCTTTTCATGATTATACCTCTGTTCTACCACACTATTTTTGTCCTTTCTCCATCAAAATTTTTTGGTTCAATTAATTAGTCATTCATTTTTCTTCAACCACTCTGAGCTTGTTCTTCTAACACAAAGTCCCCCTGAGTCTGGACAACTGTTCAACTTAATTTTTCATCAGTTTATTTTTGTATCAAATCACTTAGCACTACACTTTGCGTATAGTAGGCACTTAATAAATTTTGTTTGAAATGGGTTGAATTTGAATTGAGTAAATATACAACATGTACACAAAGAAGTAGCTATAAAGTAGCTGGTGTCCCTAAGAGGCAATCTCATTAACTACACATATTTTCAAGAAATGAAATGAATGAAATTTTCAACATTTTATTTAATTACCATAAATGAGATTTCAAAGGAAGATGTAGGAGACACATAAGAAATCTCATAAATTGGTTAAATTAATTAAATTAATATCATTAATATAGAAAATAGCCCCCAAAAGCTACTGAAAGCTTTTATTCCATATGAAATGGTCATGACTAAAATTTACGCTAATGAAATAAAATGTTGGAAGTTTGATTCATTTCATTTTTTGAAATTATCCATAGTTA
This sequence comes from Pseudocheirus occidentalis, assembly GCA_028646575.1. Lineage (NCBI taxonomy): Eukaryota > Metazoa > Chordata > Mammalia > Diprotodontia > Pseudocheiridae > Pseudocheirus > Pseudocheirus occidentalis. The sequence continues at coordinate 251,368,271 of CM053596.1, forward strand.
ATGAGATTTCCCATGTGTCCATACTTTAGGGACACCCTGTATATGCAAAATCATTTCAGGAAGGACCAAGGACTAATATTGTGGGGAGTGTTTGAAAAGATACTAGTAGATGATAGCAGATGAGATGTGCTTTGGGTGGAATTCGGCATTTTATTAGGTAAAAGTGAAGATTTAGTGAATCCCAGACATAAAAGGTCAATTGTACAGACTCACAGGTAGACTATTCTGGGGCTGCACAGTGGTGCAGTGAATAGAACACTGGACCTAGAGTCATGAGGACCTGAATTCAAATCCAACCTTACACACTTAACACTTATTAGCCCTGTGACACTTAACCCCAATTGCCCAGCCTTCCCCCTCCAAAAAAAAAGGTAGGTTATTTTGTATGAAAAAGAGCTACAATTACATATTGACTAGAACATAGATATTCAAAAAGTCTAAATGTGGAGTTGTTAAAATCTAAAATATTAAACTGACTTTTGAGACACTGTATAGAATAATGAGAGAGACTAAAAAAAATAATAGAAAGGTAGATGGGGATAAGATTAGGGCTTTAAATGCCAACCTAAAAGTTTTGTGTTTTACTGTACATACAATAGGGAACCATAAGAATATTTCTGAGTAGGGGCAAGATATGGACTGTGTTTTAGGAATATACATTTAATACCTGTCAAATAAGCAAAGAAAATAAATTAGAAGTAGGGAGACCAATCAGAAAGCCATTTTAATCATCCAGGGGATATGTGAGAAGTTACACCACAGTAGAGATTGTGTAGAATGGAGAAGAGGGTACATACAAGAAGGATGAATAAGATAGGCTGCTCCTTATCTTATATGTGTTTATTGCAAATGATTCTTCAAAGTACTGTGAAAAGGAAGGATTTAACAAATGTTCTCAAATGGAGAAAGAGACTTTTCAAAGGTCATGACATTGATTTCTCAATGAGATTGTGAGATTGGGATTGGGTCAAATTCAAATATCTTCTGATTTAGAACTTGGATCGACCTATGGTCTCCCTAATGTGGATAGTCCTCCTGATAATGAAGGTAGGAGTACATTCATGCCTGCCGATCCTAGGTAATCTTTTCTATGTCTCCGTTGATCCTCTGTAGAAATTAAACCTGATATGCTTGCAGTAGGAGGATAAAGGGCAAGGGAAGGAGGAAAACCTTTTCTAGATTTCTCTCTGGGGGGAGACACCAAACAAATTCTTCTTTATCCATTGTCATTTTGACTGCCAATTTCATTAAATCCACAAGAATATAAGAAAATTAGCCAGTCAGGAAAGCAACAGGGCTTGTAGCCTGGTGTTCCAGTGTTCTGTCTGGGACAACTACAATTCATAGTGCGATAGAATTTTAGAGATCAAGAGCTTGGTTGACTAGGGCAATGGTGCTGCCATCGATAGTAACAGAAGCTTTGATGTGAGGAGGGGAAAAATATAACTTAACAAATCTTCTACAAATCTAGGTTACTACCATTTGAAAGGAATTGTGCTATTAATAAGATACCTCTCCCCCAAGTGATACTATTCCTACCCTCAAAGAGACTGTATTCTACCAGTAAAATACAATTGGGTTAAATGGGTGAAAATAGAGTTAAATATCTTATCTTCCACTTTCTAGATAGTAAGTTACGTAATATTACTGAGTTTCAGTTTTTTCATCCATAATATGAAGATAATAATAATCGTGTTATCAAACTCACAAGGATATTTTGGGGAAAACACTGTTTAAAGTTAAAGGACCTATCGTTATTAGGCATAGATTAGTTGGATTGGCACAGTTTAGACAGGGGTGTTTTGCCCTGTTCCTATTCTTTTCTCTCCCCTTGTTCTGGCGAAATCATTCAATAGGTAGATATGAAAGACTAATCTCTGCTGAAACTAAGCTCCTTTACATATTTTTCTAATTATATATGTGGCCTTTAATTCATTTCAGCAGCAACAGGAGCTGGCATTTCTATACCACCTACTTGTGCCAGTCATTGTACTAAGCACTTGAGAGATATTATCATATATGATTGTCAAACAACCTTGAGAAGTAGGTGTGTTATCTCTATTTTAAATTTGAGATAACAGAGGCAAACAGAGGTTAAGTGACATGCCCCAAAATTCACAGATGATGACTGTCTGAGGCTGGATTTAAAGTCAGGTCTTCCTAAATCCAGTCTCAGCATTTTAACCACAGGATCACCTATTTCAATTCAACAATCATTTATTAAGAAGGTACCATGTGATAGAGATATTATTGTAGTCACTGGAGATAAAAAGACAAAAATGAAATGATCTCTGCCTCCAAGGTGTTTAGAATCTCGTGAGGAAGGAAGGGAAAAAAGAAGAGAATGGAAAGTAGAATAATTTGAGGGGAGAGCACCAATCACCGAAGGTATCAAGGTATCACCAAGAGTCTAAAATAGGATAGAAGTCATGTGACATGAGACTTGTGAGGAGCCAGTGACTCCAAAAGATAGAGATAAAGAGGAACTTCATTCTAGATATGAAGGAATGCTTATACAAAGAGAGGTGGGAAGAAGAAAAAAGTGTGCAGGTATAAACCACAAGAATATCAGATTGACTAGAAGATAACGTGGAACCACATTGGAAAAACAAACAAACAAACTGTATTACCTTGCTTCCATTTCTCTCTAAACCTTGTGCAAGGGTTGGCATGCCTCAGCAGAAACTGCTCTTCTTATTATTTCAAAACCCATGCCCCTAAAAGATCTCACCCTCAGTCCCTATTACCAGTCTAACAAATGCCTTTGTGTTTTAGTTAATTTGAAGATCTCAAATGATGGCTATTTCCTGATTCCAAAAGCTTTCTCTGATCAAATTACCACTCCTACCTACTTTTCCAGGTTTCTTTGATGATAAATCCTTTATATGCTCCCCCACCCCCCATTCTTTTTCAGGATCTTATTACAATTTTTGTACATTTCTAAATGCTTCAAACAATTCCAACCAAGAGGAAGGGAAGAATCTTATTTCCTCACAAGGAATTATTCCAGTTTTCCTATACTTCCATTCTTTCTTGTCCATTCTCAACTCACTCTCCCTCCTGATCATGTCTTTTTTGAGGAATTGCTCCTATTAAACTAGATTTTTCCGTCACTGCATGAGACATAAAATTAAAAACTATCTGTCTTTAATCATGCCAGTCTTCATCTCTGTCTCCCAGGCTCCATTTATCAATAATTAATATACAAAGAAGACTAAAATCTATTTCAATTTCAAAGAACCAAATGTTACACTGATTAATTAAAAAAAAAGTCTGCCAAGACTGACAGACATGTAGACATGCATGGTGGCTAAGGTGATCAAAGACACATCGTGAATCAGGACGAAGGGCTAGTGAGCACTTGACAAAGCCAAATGAAAAACATTATCTTAGAGGAACTGGAAACCTGGTTCCTGTGAGACTATGGGGAAAAATGGATACCAAAATGTCACAACCCAAACTGATATTTCAGTGTTTTCATGTTGTAAACTTTACTCTCAAAGAAATTCCAAAAGTGAGGGCAATTTCATTCTATCCCACATGAGTTCCTCAAGAAAGTGTACCTCCTTTAAAAGAAAATTTGTATTACCTCACAGATTAGCTTTCTATCATTAAGCCCCAATGAATTTTCTCCAATTATGGAGCTATTTGTGCATAAGCAAGTGAAGTGGAGGACTTAATCAATTATTTGGGCATTCAATGCCAATAGTTTTGGGGCCAAAGGAATTTATATAATTACCTCACTCCTCTCTTTCAATTTTGTGTTTGTAGATATAATCTAGGAAAAAAAATATACCGTTGTAATGGTAATGGTAATTTGAAGATTTTTCCTTGCCCCTTAAAAAGCCTAAGGGAATTTGAAGACCTTCCCTGCCTTGAAAATATACCCTGCCCCCCTAATAGGGTGAATTTAATCACATGGAGCATGTGGTGGGAGGAATTTGCTGAATGGTGTAACAGAGCACACAGGAAGCTGGGAGTCAGATCAACTAGACAATGTTGGGAGGAGAGGACGCTTCTAAGGGAGGCAGATAGGCTTGTGAGTAAACACTGGTGTTTTGTTGTTGATTCGTAGGAAGGCTAAAGGATGCATTGGCTCTCTGCTACATTGTGGTGCATTAACTTCTATGTTGCTATGATGGATTCAATTTCCCGGTGTTTGGATTTGGTTTTCTGGTGTCTGAATAAATGTTTTGCTTCTGTCTTCTATATCAAGAGTCTGTTATTATTTCACCATTGAGTACTATGCAGGAATATTTATAATGACCATTGACCCTGTGAATATTGCATTGGCACTACAATCGTGTCCTAAAAATGACAACACATAGTTGTATTGTCCTTTAAGTCAGTGGTTCTCAGCATTCCTAATTACATGACCCTTTAATGCTCATATGTGGGTATATCTGCATGTGGGTGGACCGGCCTGGAGACAGATAGAGGAGTGGTATCTCCATTCCTAAGACCATCGGAAATATGTGTTTTCTGATGGTCTTAAGCAACCCCTGTTGAAGGGTTGGTCAACCCCCAAAAGGGTCATGACCCACAGATTGAGAACCACTGCTTTAAGGTTTGTAAAAGCTGTTACTTTACAATAATAATTAGCAGGGCAATAATGATTTTCCCATTTTTACATATGAAACTAAAACTCAAAGAAATGGTGACCTTGGGAAATTCACTTCGCCATTTCAGACTTTAGTTTCATCATCTCTAAAGGGAGAGAGTTGGTCTACATGACCTCTAAGGTCCCTTCCAGCTTTATATTTATAATGTTATGAGGATAATAATAATGATGATGAAGAAGAAGAAGAGGAGGAGGAGAAATAGAATGTTTATTCATGGTCACACAGTGAGAAAGTAGCCATACTAGACAACAAACCCAGGTCTTTATACCACCATTCTGAATTTTGGACCACAAATTGATGATCTTCCATTAATGGGTATGATCCATTATGGTTAGAGAGTACGGAGAGGTATGCGAATACAGAATATAGAGTTACAACCAGCACTTTTTTATTTTGTGGGAGAGAGACAGAGACAGAGAGACAGAGAGAGACAGAGGAGAGAAAGAGAGAGAGAGAGAGACAGACAGACAGACAGAGAGACAGAGATAGAGACAGAGACAGAGAGACAGAGAGAGACAGAGAGAGACAGATGGAGGGGAGTTCCATGTAGCAAGCAAACCATGTAGTAAAAGAAAGTTAATTCAGCCGTAACTGGAACAAGCTTCAAGTTAAGTCACTATGGGAGATGAGATACTGAGGGTGGCATTCAGGAGAAGGTCACAAGAGGAACTGGAGCCAGAGTATAGAAGCACCTAAAGGTGGACATACACTTCTCCAACCCCACCTCCACCTCCTGCCCTGAAAGCTGGCCCTGTGATACAAAGTTCCTTTTGTCTCATTCTAGTTATCTCCATGGTCACAAGTGAGGGCATCCTTAGTATGTGTAAAGATATAGGGGAAGGCAGCTCCTTTAATAGCCCAAATTTCTGTCATCCGTTCTCTCCTCAGCAGCTTAAACAAAGCCACACCATTTTGGCACACTCCTCAGCCAAAGGGCAGAAAGCCAGGAGAAACAAGGCTGCAGTTAGGAAAAACATGCGCAGTGCCCTGGCATTTTCCAGTGATTGCAGGACTACGGTGATAGTATTTGGGGATGTTACAAATCTTTTAACCAATTTGGAAATATCAGTATCATTAGGCCTTTGACACTGATAATTTCTTCCCCTGTTTTGCCAAAGTAAACATTCTGGAAAATATGGTAGGTCATTTGGTAATTATGATGGAATAACACAGAAACTAGATCATGCTTGGTATTACACCAAAGCGACAATCCCATTCCGCCTTCTAATTACAATGAAACTCTCAGGGAATCATAGAGAGCAGTGCACCCTGCTGTTAGACCCTGGCAATAACACTCATTACCCGGTAAATACTATGGAAATATACACTACCACACAGGGGCCTCCCTGCTGTTAGGCAGCAGCAATATCACTCATTAGACTGAAAAGTATCACTCAATAGTCTTTAATTACTACCCAAATACACAGTAACCTGCCCGCTGTTATACTGCAGCTATATCCCTTATCATGCTTCTCTTTCTCCTTACTCAGGAACCCTACAGTTGCCTTGTGATAATGATGATGAATTGTGATTCTATGGGCTTAATCATACAGAATTGTGCATTTTAAGGCTTCCTTACTCACAGGCTCCCAACGTGGGATGAGAAAGAGGAAATATATACTGAAGCACTGTTATCCTTCCAATAAGATGCCTGTTCCCACGGTACTGAATTGTGACAACATCATAGTAATACTTTCATTTTATTTTAGAAATGAGGGTGATAATTGCACGAGAGCCCAGCAGAATCTGTGGTATTTGTAATTATATCCAGTTACCAAGTAACATAGCAATTTCAAGCCTATTACCCACAGGTACCATTTATGTTCATTGCCCCCTTTCCATAGTCACTTCTTTTATTCTGAATCCCAAATGTGTGTATTGGAAGTTGGGGTGGAGAAGACTTTGAAAGTAGAATGCATTGAGAAGAATCAAAAGGAACAGGTGAATTGAAGGGGTGCACTTAGTAGGTGCTTAATCACTATTTGCTAAATTGAATTGCACTGAAATAAATGGTGGGTGCTTATTTATCCCTAAAGGTGGCATGGCTTTCACATGTCAATGAGGATGGATTTGTGTAAGTTATTTCAAATAAAAGTGCAAGAGGAGAAAAGTAGTTTCTGGCTTAGGTGGTGCAACCTTACTGCAGCTTAAGGTTGAGACTGGGGATTCATGCATTTCCTTTGAATGCAGGGGCATCTCCAAGACAAACAAGGAAACAGAGGAACCCTCTTATTTGGTTCTCTTATAAGGAAGCACTCTTGATGGAGAGAAATGCAACACAGGGCTAACACTATTATGAATGCACATCCTGTAGCCATGTAGCTAGTGGAAAAAGTTTTCCAGTCCTGGAGACTACAACAGCTTTTTCAGTTTGCACTTGTAAAATTTGAATCTTAATTTTGCGATGCATTTCCCGGAGAGAAAAAATACATGTTATCTCAACCTGTATCTCACTTTATTTGGATAATTTATTCTGAAATTCTCATTTGGGGGAATACCCATGTGTATTTAGTTATTTGTTATAACATTTACATCACTACAAAGCTGAGTAAATTACGTATCTCTTATGAAGTTGTTTTTTGTGTTTGTCTTTATGTTTTGTTTTGCTTTTGTAATGGATTCTGTTGATTATTACCACAAAGGGAAGACCTAACAACACCTGGATATATGCCAGTGCTCCCTGCTTCCAACACTCTTGCCTTCTGCCATTCTGGGTTTATAAGAGAAGGTGTTTTCTCAGAAGGGCCATAGCTATGGCCATGTCTACAGGACTGGTGGCCGCAGGTCAAAAAATAAAAAAATGGTTCTTTCATGCTTCCGGGCCATCTTGGCAGCAGATCTTTGGCTGAGGGTCCTCTCTCACTGCAGGAAAGAAGATGGTGGCAGCAAAGAAGACAAAAACGTAGCTAGAATCAGTCAACTCAAGTCTCCAGGTGGTCATGAAAAGCAGAAAAGGCATGATAGGCTACAAATTGAAAATGATCAATTGGTCATCTTTTCCAATAACTGCCCAGCCTTGAGGAAACCAGGGGTTGAATATTACGCTATGTTGGCCAAAACTGGTATACATCAATTGGGTACAGCATGTGGGAAGTACTACAGAGTAAGTACACTGGCTATCACTGATCCAGGTGATTCTGATATCATTAGAAGGAAGCCAGAACAGACCAGTGAAAGTGAACTCTATAAAGGCATACTTTAATAAACCAGGCCAAAACTTGTTTAAAAAAATACTAACAATGGATGGCATCAGTCGATCAATAAACATTTATTAAGCATCTGTGGTATGTAAGGAACTATGACAGCAACAAAATCTCAGTATTTGATTTTCTTATTGAAGCATAGATGTATTTATTGCCTGATCCAATTGATTTTTGCAGAAATTGATTAAATTTGCAAAAAGAATAAGATTTGGATAAAAAGTGGTGAAAAAATATATGTATGTGGGCTGACTCAGAAAATAAATAGGCAGAAAGCACAATCAAAGAAGGGAAAGCATTGCAGAAGGGCATTTAGATTAGTTCTACCATGAAAATTCATAGGCTATGTTTTAATATGTGTACAAATTAAATAAATCTTACTGTTAAAATTAAGTTACGCTGAATTATTTTTACTGGATTAATAAAGAGTAAGTTTATTTTCTTCTTTTATTGCAAAGCATTTAACAAAGTGTCTGGCACATAGTAGGCACTTAATAAATGTTAATTCCCTCCCCATTCCCTGCCATAACAATACCAGTTTTAAGTTAGCACATAGTTAGAACCTGAATTAAAGGAATAAAAATTACTTTGAGAAAAGGGCTTATCCCTATCATAAAGGATGTCATGTTTTTTGTGGTCTTCCCTATAATATTTTTTAAGTCTGATATAATGATATAATCCATGGATCAGAGCTGGACATCTAGGTTTATATTCTTAAGAACATCATTGTATCAACAATGCAGTTTCATAGTGCCTACAGTAACTATAAGTATGCTGATATGGTTATTAATCACAAAATGTAACAGGCTCTCTACATGGGAAATATAGCTAGAGCATTTATTCAAATACCAGAAAACTGAGTCCCAAAACCAGAAAGTCAAAGCCAACACAGTAGTTATGAAGCTGGCACATGTAGTTAATGTAGTAAACACCTATATTCTCAAGCCTTCAAAACAGGACATGCTACCTCAGGCAAAGATCCTTCTCTCCTCACACACACAGCTATTCAGTGACCAGGCACCTTGCTCCCAGCAGCTCCCGCCTCCTGCAGTTCCCATCCCTGGCAGTCCTCAGCAGGAATTCTTAGCAGAGATTCTGGCAGGCTCAAAGAAAAAAGAGTTCCCGCCACAACCTCAGCCACTGCTGCTGCTTCCAGTCACCACAGCCAGGGGGCTAGTTTGGCTCCAGCTTTCTCTCTTACTCCACCCCTTCCTGCTACATCAGCAAGTTCAAGGGGCATAGAAAATCTTCAAATCCCAGTATCATTACAATCATCGTAAAATTTCTTTGTGGGTCCTGCCTGTATCCAGAGTTTAGGATCTAGAAACATCAGGATTTTACCCATTCTACACCTCTACAGAGAAGGTAAAGGGCCTAGACATCTCTTACAAGTACTTAGGTTAATAATATTAAATATAGGACATATTTTATATCTTATAAAAATATAAAACACAGAAAAATCACAACAAAATCCATAAAAAAGTCCGAGTCTTAGTTCCCCGAGGAAGCAAAGATCGTTCTTTCCTAGTTTAATATACATCACATGGTTTTATGTTTAAATGACTTAAATTTCCCAATTTAGGGAAATACCTGATTCATTATCTAGGTGTATTTGGACCTTAGCCTCAGAAATCTCCCTTAAGTTTAATCTTTTTTTTCCTGTCATATAATTGAAAACAAATGTTCAAGAATGGATCTTCAACCTTCTCTCCCTCAATATTTTTTTCTTTTCTATTATAATTTTCTTTTGCTGTCTTATATCTGTTCTATTCACATATCTACCTCTCAATGTAATTTTTGTGGGTTCTTTCTCATCTGTTTAGTAACCATGCCCCATCAACACAGGACAAAAGTCATGCGCATACAACCCATATTCATAAGAAAGATAATGTATTATAATGGAAGGATGTTGGATCTATAGCTCAGAGAAAGGGGCATAAATATTGATTCCATTATTTATTATCTAGACAATCTCGGGCAAGTTATAAGCTCTCTGGACTTCAGTTCCTTCATTTATAAAGAGGATAGGATCAGACTAGGATATCTCTAAGGTCCTTTTTCACTCAAAATCTATGATCTCTAAGAGTAATTTTTCCTATTAGAAAAAAAAATGACATATTTTAAATCAATTGCCTTAGCCAGAGGGGATCCTCTTAATTCCCCAATGATCTGGTGCAAGGGATTGCTGGGTCACAATATGCAGTGCTAAGTGCAGAAATTATTTTTTGTAAAAGTAGCTTATATTGCAGAGGAATTTGAAAATTCAGCATGTATCTGAATATTTGGGAAAATCATATTAAGAAGAATGACTTAAGGACAGGAAGTTCTTGAACAACATGATACAACAAAATGAGAATAAAGTAATAGAAGGAAGGAATAATTCAAACATCTTTAAAGAACAGAAAAAAATTTATGGTTGAAGAAGTGGCTAATAAGAAATACTGACAGATAAAATAGGGTCAAAAGTGAAACAGAGAAAACCAAAATAGAATAAAAAATTAAGAATGTCTGAACACCTAAGATTGTGATAATGAGGGAAAAATGATGACCCAGGTGATCAATATTTAACATGTTCCTACTGTGTATTATCATATTAGGTGAAGAAACTATGCTGCTTGGGTGTTATAAGCAGATAAATTGGTGTTTTAGGAGAAGAAAGGTCATAGGTTTAAAGAATTTTAGAAAAATAATTTTATTCAGTATATCTGACTCTTCACGACTAGACCAGAGCCTTTGTGGTTCTAAGTACTTGCCCAAGATTGCATAACTGGTAAGTGTCTACCCATTTTGAAATGAATACATTATTCTAAAACAGTGTTTCTCAATCTTCCTAATGCAGTGACCCTTTAATACTCATATGTGGGTATATTTGCATGTGGCTGGACCTGCCTGGAGATGGATAGAGAAGCACCATGTATCTGTTCCTAAGACCATTGGAAATATATGTTTTCTGATGGTCTTAGGCAACCCCTGTGATCCCTGTGAAAGGGTTGTTCGACTACTAAAGGGCTCTCCACCCACAGGGTGAGAACCACTGTACTAAAACCTAAAGAGAACCACAGGTTTGGAGTTAGAAAGGATGTTTGTAGCTAGTTTAGTCTCACTCCATTTTACAGGTGAAAGTACTGAGGTACAGAAGAATAAGTGATTTGTCTACAGGGTCACAGGTGCCATGAGCACTGGAGCCAAGATGTGAATTCACGTCTTCTTCTTTTAAGTCCATGGTCTCCACTGCATCATAGGCATGTCTAAGAGATATATGGTCTGGACCAGTCAGACATTACAAGTACTCGAGAAATACAAATGCAATATTTGTATTTAAACAAAACATAAGGGACAGTTGACCACATTTGCGATCTTGTGATATGTATTTTAGACTGTGTAAGATTACTCCCTGATCCTAGCTTTCTCTTAATTAACTTCCTAAATCAGGCATCCCATCCTATGTAGCACTACCCTTAGGGAAATAGTTGTTTTTTTAATATTTTTTTCCCAGTTCAACTCAACTAACATTTATGAAAGGGCCAATAGATATTTAGATAGTTGGGGGCTTTTGGAAATCCTATTTCAGGTTAAAAAACCTTAATTAATAGAATATGGGATGTAAAATATTTCTAATTGGCTTTTCCTTAAGTCATCAAGGCAAGAGAATGAAGTTAGCATTTTATTTTTCCATCTTAAAATAAAATATTCCAGGGGCTATTTAAAGGAAACAGTATTATATTACCGAAGGATATATACTTTGATTATAAATAGGCAAAAACTTGTGAAATATAAAATTTCATTATATTTATCTTAGAAACTCTTACCAATGACCTAAAGGGAGGGGGGACTTTCACAAACATTATCCAATTCTTCTATCAGTCCATCATTTGCCACAAGGAATGATGAGGGAGAACTATCCAGGTTTGTTCCTTTTCTCTGACTGTAGTAGTAATCAGTTT
>CM053596.1:251380536-251401044 GCA_028646575.1 Pseudocheirus occidentalis
AGAGAGAGAGAGAGAGAGAGAGAGAGAGAGAGTTAGTTTCTCTCCCAGTATCTGGAAGCTGACTGAAACATGAACAGGATAAGACTTTGTTTGTTCATGGCCTGGCTGATCCTTGAGTTCCAGGCAAGAGAAGTGGTGAAGGATTTGAGATGTGCTGGACTTTGTGAACTTCAGTGTGTGCTGGGGATTCCCCTGAGGACTGGACAAGGACCTGGCAGCTGTCTTCTTCTGAATCCGGGTGATTGTTTGGCAGATTCAGAAGGGAGCTGGAACCATGGAAGGGGATCCAGGGAATCAGAGAGACCACCTAGAGTCAAAATGAAGAAAAGGCCTCCCCTTGGACAAAACTGAGGTTTGTTGAGGAAAAGGACTTAGAAGCTGTCTACCTCTGAGGACTGGATGAGAACCTGGCAGCTGTCTGCTTCTGAATCCAGGTGATTGGCAGATTCAGGAAGGAGCTGGAACCATGAAAGGGGATCCAGGGAATAAGAGAGACCTCCCAGAGTCAAGATGAAGGAAAGGCCTCGCCTTGGTCTAAAATGAGGTTTGCTGGAAACCAAGGGGTAGAAAATTTGTGTGGTTTTCTAAAGACTGTATTAGTGACTGATGATATTTAGTAACTGGAAATCTAGCTTAGTGACTGACTGCTAGATGAGTGACTGATTAAGTTAATGGTTGCCCCATGAGTGGAAGATTGGTATATTGAGAATTGATTGATTGAATTTTTAAGTGAGAAGGGTTCCCCCCTTAGGGAAACCAGGTGATTCTTCTTTTGTTAATTGATTGATTGAATCTTTAATCGAAAAGGGTTTCCCCCTTAGGGAAACCAGGTGATTCTTTTTTTGATCCTTGTTCTAATTATTCTGGCCATTGTAGTGAAAACTGGGTGGCTATTGTAATGTTAAGCTGTTACGAACACTATATTGTGACTTTCTCTAATAAGATGTAATATGGAGAATATTGTATTGTGAATATTGTACTGAATCTTGATTTGTAATGGAATAAACAGAGTGTTCACTATTACTGTGTAATCTGAATCTTAAAAGCTGTTCACAGTAGCATTCTTTTGGGAATCTGCTAGTGCTTGGCTTTACATCGACCCATCTAAACTATTTTGCTCAGAGATTCCCAGTTTTACTTGTAGCACTTCTAACAGACAGAAAGGTCTGCTTCCCACGTAATAAGATCTGTCCAGCAGCCATGATCAATGCTCTATCTGAGATTTCAGGATTAGACACTAAAGGCATCATACAAGTTGTTTTTCACAATAAGGCATTTAGTAGCTGTGTGACCCTTGTTAAGTCACTTAACCCTGTTTTCCTCAGTTCCTCATCTGTAAAAACAAACTGGAGAAGGAAATAGCAAACCACTCTAGTATCTTTGACAAGAAAACAACCAACAGGGTAACAAAGAACTGGACATGACTGAAGTGAGTTAATAACTCTAGAGAAGAGGGTAGCTAGGTGGCACATTGGCTAGAGTGGTGGACCTGGAGACAGAACAGAATTGAGTTCAAATCTTTCTTCAGATACTTACTACCAGGCAAATCACTTAACCCATTTGCTTCAATTTCCTCAGCTGTAAAATGAACTGCAGAAGGAAAGGGCAAACCACCTCAGTATCTTTGCCAAGGGAACAAAAAATCCAAATGGGGGAATGAAGAGTGGGTCACACTAAAATGAAACAAGAGCAACTCCAGAGAAGTCTTGATGACCAAATATTTGCTGCACCAAAATTGTGAATCAGTAGGTCTGTCAAACTGTAGACAATAAGACAGTCATATTGTCAGTAAGAGTCATTTAGTCAATAAACATTTTCTATGTGAAAGGATATAAAAAAGAGGTAAATGTCAGTCTCTGTTTGTAAGAAGCTCACAATCTAATTGGAAAGACAACAAATAAATAAATTCGTGCAAACGTGCTATGTATAGATTAGTAGGAAATAATTATAAGAATGTGATTGTCTCAAAAAATAATGAAAGCACTAGAAATAAGAAGACAGAATGAGAGTGCACATTCTATTAGAAACATTGCTATCCAGAATGAATTGAAAAATAATGGTTTTGCTGAGGATACCAGAACTGTAGAGCAGACACCTCTCTATGGTTCCAATGACCACAGTGTCAAAGAATTAAACAGAGGTTATACCCTTTGAAGAAAATGTCACATTATATAGCACTTTTCTTCCAATGGTCCTTTGAGGTAAGTAGTACAGTTATCATTATCCCCATTTAATAGATGAGAAAACTGAGATCCAGAGAAGTTAAGTGACTTCCTCAGTGCACAGTTAACAGTCTCAGATGGAGGTAGAACTCTAGTCTAACTCTGAATAAGGGCTCTTATCCCTATACAGTGCTGTCTCTCACTCTTTTAAGTGACATAAAGAGAGTTTTGCTTGATCCAGACACTTTCAGACTTGGCCAAATAACATCAACTCTGTCCAAGATCACCAGATTCCCACTCCAAGTAGAGTATCTACATCTGTTGATAACAGCTGACGCTCTTGATTATCAGCTCACATTAACCATACATTTTAAGCCTTGACTTTGAAAGGGAGGTACAAACAATTGATTGGCTTACCTAAGCATTTACAGTGAAAAAGAGGGAGTGTAAAAGAAAGGAATACAAGGAGGAAGAAGTCAACGGTAAGAAGAAGGGTAAAGTAATTCAAGAGAAGCAGGATTGAAATACATGACTAAAGAAAGGAACATGGTGGAAGAGGAGCATGACAAATGATGGGAAGAGTTGGATCACCTCTCCAAGCAGACTGGGAGAGTTCCCAAGACTCTAAACCCCCTAAGAAGAACTTCTCAGGGGTGCCAGACAACATCTGTTCTTTAGTATTCTCTTTCCAGCTCTTCCCAAATCTCCAGTTCCCTCCAGGGGCTATCAAAGAAATGACTGATTTAATCTCTAGGGCAATCTGACCTTTATGGTTGAATGAATAAGGGGGAGGGGGGAGTTGAGGAGCAATACATATGGTTAGGATTTATCCTCATGCTGTCCATCATTGCCACTGGCACCCATCTGTTCCTCCTTGATGACTGTGCTGGTGGCTTAGAAAGCTTCATGCAGCAACCGTGAATGAGATAATAGGGATTATGATCAGAGAGGATATATCACATTCCTATGACTGCCCCTTGTAATGCAGAAATGATTTCCATGTTCTCAACTTTCAAACACTTCCGATGGTTCCTTTTGGTCTAATGAGGTGTTTATTCCAACCAAAAGACAACCATGTTCTTCCTCATGCAGGCAAAATTCTTAGGTGTTCCAGGCAAGCAGCTATATGAAACATATGCAATGGTATCCAAGAGGAGGTTATTAGTTATTATCATTCAGCCTTTATAGTTGAAAAAAGTGTGAAAGCATTATGACAGTGTAAATTAGTAGTAGAATAGAAGTTCAGAGGCATAGTCCAACACACTAGCCTTCAGCTGAGACTTTTCTATAATGCAAGTAAGTAGAAGCAGAAATGGTGCGGAGGAGGCGAATCCTAGCATTTAACACTGCATAGGATCTTAGAAAATACCAACTCCCAATGCTTCATTTTACCACTGAAGATGAGTCTTGAAGAGGTTAATTGACTTGTCCATAGTCAGAAATGCAGGAAATAGCAGAATCACAAATCAAACTCAGTTCTCCGGATATCACATCCAGTACTCTTTCAGTCATAGCACAATACAGTTTGAGAAAAACAAAGAGACAAAGGAACAAGACACAATTAGGACTTGATTTTATTGGTACCAGGGAGTAATTTGGGCTGGGGCAGGGAGGGGTAGACTCAGCGGTGTGCTTAAAAATGTTGGCATGACACTTTTAAGTTTGTTCTTCATTACTTCTCCCCCATCACTTTTTAAGTCTATACTAGACAATCAATGAAGCAATTAATCAAGGTCAGACTCCTAGTTTTAGACAATGTCCCAGGTGTAAGTACTCACACAGAAAATTCAACATTTTGTTTTTGGCCAGTGGGCTACGTTACACTCCTGTTTCACCAATGGAGCAGGGGCCAAAAAGATTAAACTATAAAATTGCTCCCCTATTTTATATTCACTTTCCCAGTCCTTTTCCTGGTTCCAGAGTAATGTTTGTGGAAAGAGTGCTGAACTTTGAGCTAGGAAGGATTTGGGATTCAAACCGTCCCTCTTTTCTTCCTAAGTAGACCAAGCTTGTGTAAATCACTTAAATTCTACAATCCCCAAGAAACTCTAAACCCTCTCTTCTTAAGGCAAAGATGTATTGTATTTTGTGGAGGAAGTTACCTAATCAGGGATCCTTGTATTCATAAATCCCCAGAGAAATCTAGAGGTCTGTATGTGACATGCTCTCCAACTTTTAAAAATATTTTTCATTTGTGTATAGTCTTTTAGAAAGCCTTCTCTCTGATCTTCTCAACTGGTGGTGCCCTCCCTCTCAAACTACCTTCTATTTAAATACTTTGTATTTATCAGGCTTACTTTTATCCTGTATAGATTCATATGTGTATTCCTCTCACACCCCCATTAGAATGTAAGTTTCTTGCATAGAAATTGGTTCATTCAATTTAGTTATATCCCCAGTGACCGGTAGTAGCTCTAGTGAATATTGTTGATTGATTGACTGTCTGACTCCCCAAGTTGCAACAAATTCCTTAGAAGCAGGTCATTTATTGAATACATTCCCACATCAACTAGGAGTATCAGGTTCAGCACACAGTAGGTACTCCCAAAATGCTGTTTGTGCTTCTGACTGACAATGAACAGAAAACTTTGTACTTGTAAAGGAAATAATACTCATGCTATTCCAAATAGATTCACCCTTCATCACATACAAACCTTTTCTCTAAATCCCAGATTGGGAATCATAATTTACCAAAGCCTAGTCCAGTTGCCAAAAGAATACAGTTTAAGTAGCACCTTTCATTAAAACATCATAGAGACATATCTAAGAAATGTAACTGACACTAGCAAAGAGTAAAAATGTTTCTGAGGAGGCCATAGAAGGCAAAATGACTGACAGGAACATGCACTGTTGCCTTGACAAACAAGCAAGGATCCAGCCCCAATCTGTTGGATTCTCAGGGCTCACAAACCTGCCAGATTGTAATGTTAATGCTGAATGCAAAATCATTGCAGCAAAGGAGAAATGCTAAATATTGAAAGGACTGACAAACCCACACACTCCTCCTCCAAGCAGAAATGACTGATTTCTGCACCCTTATGAGGCCTCAAAAAGTGGTTTCCCTCCCCACTGTTTAATTTACAAGTTGTGGGTTGTGGTGTTGGGATGACTCTTTTTTCAGATGTATTAACTTGAATTACTAATATTGCCACATCCATCCATCAAGCAATCAACCAATTAACAAGTATCTATTAATGTAACATGAAACCCAAAGCCTGTCATCATTGGTGGAGATCTATGCCTATGTGAGGCATAGGGGAGAGTTGGCAAAAACAAGAGAAGAACAAATAACAACAATAATGGGGGAGAGGAGCCCTCTAGTCTCTTTGATTCTCTCCAGCCTCTTTGGTCTTAGAGCATTCATGGACTCCAGGTTTGAGACACAAGATAGATAATGTCAACCCCACTTCATGTTGCTGAAGGAAAAGACTTTGGAAGAAACCAAAATGAGAGGATTTGACAGTCTCCATCATGTCCTGTCCCTAGTTTGCTGCATTAGAGACTTTGGGGAACTTTCCCTTAAGTGGGATCTAAGATTGTGGAACTGTCATTTGGTGGCATGGGAGTCACATCTTGGATATAAAGCTAATAGTGCTATTCCTTTCCTCCCATTAAAAGACAGTGGTCAGAAATTACCCAGAACTTGAAAAGCACATGCCCTAGATTAGTAATACTTAAGGGAGCAGATAGATATAATTCTAGCCTAGTAACCCCATCTCTGAGGAAAGCAGAGTAGCCTAATTTGTGGGCCCTGCCTTCTGCTTCCTCTCCTGGCAGGAACTAAAGTCTTCCTTCGAGAAGGGTGGGAGAAAAGAGGCTAGTGATGTCAGTTCTGTCTTCCTTTGAGCCATACAATATTCCCATGCTACGTGTGGGGGACAGCTCTCTCTGTAATAATTATAACAGAATAGAAATTTAGATGCATTATTTGATCTTCACAGTAACTCAATAAGATAGGTGGTATTATTTTTATGTTTTAAAGTTGAAGAAATTGAAGTCCAGGATGGTTAAAGTACTTGTTTAGCATCAAACAAATGATAAGTGCCAGATGCAGGATTTGAACTCAGATCTTCCCTGCTCAAAGTTCCACATGGTCACTATGATACCTAAATGCTTGACTTTGGACCACACTCTCTACTAAATACTAGTATTACAAAATCAACAATGAGATAGCCCATACATGTATGTATGTATGCATGTTGTACCATGACATCAGGAAGATGATGACATGACTGGCAGTTGATTTGGATTTGAGTGATAAAGGGCTATGCAAAGTTATCAGTCTCACTTTCTCCTCCAGGGACAGCTCAGTCCAGTGGCTAGATACAGTTCAGGATGACTAGAGATGATGCAGGATGTGGTTAGAAACTGTGGCCTTTTTTAGCCAAGGTCTTTCCCAGCTTTCACTTTGATTGAGGCAACAGACGTTCAGTGAATAGGCCTGTTTAAGAAGTGAGTCATAGGGTGGCTAGGGAATGGTGGTGCAGTGAATAGAGCACCAGCCCTGGAGTCAAGAGGACCTGGGTTCAAATCCAGGCTCAGATACATAACAGTTCTTAACCGTGTGACTTTGGGCAAGTCACTTAATACCAGCCTTAGCCCCTCCACAAAGAAAAAAAAAAGAAGTGTGTCGAGGGATGGCCCCTTCAATTAAAAAAAATCAAACATGGAGGGAAAGACCCTCAAGGTTGCATCCAAAAGAGAAACAATTGGTATTTACATTTACTCTGAGCCAGGGGGTCCCCCAAACAGTCATTAAGTGGTACCCATATGCAATGTGTGTATCTCTCTCTCTCTACACACACACACACACACACACACACACACACACACACACATCTTAAAAACTACATTAAGACTCACGGAACACCAAGAGTTTGTGTAGATTTATACATATGTATGTATACACACATAAAGCCTTATATACACATATGCATTTGTATGTATATGTATACACATACAAGTGTATTAATATAGATAATTATATGCATAGACATGTAGGTATATACATTTGTCTACACAGAATGGATAAAATAGATATGAGATGATTTGGAAGAAAGGCATTAGTAGACAAGGCTATAGAAAATAGAGAATTTTATGGAGAAGATTTTGCTTGAGCCATATCTTGAAGGAAACTAGGGAATATATGACACAGAACTGAGGAAATAATGTATTCAAGGCATAGGCAATATAAAAATATGGCATGGGGATGGAAACTGTAAGATCATATATGAGAAACACTAAAAATGCTTAACTGGACTGCAAAGTGAGTGAAAAGGAACAATGTGTAATAAAGTCAGAAAGGTTGGTACTACTGGTTGTAAAGGACTTTATATGCCAGAAAGAGGGGTTTGATCCTGAAGGCAAATAAAGAACCACCAGTGTTGTATTTGCATGGACAGATTTGTAATTTAGAATGATCAGTTTATCAACTCTATGGAGGATGGATTGGAAGGAGGTAAGATCTGATTGAACAAGACCAATTAGGAGACTATTTTAATACTTCATTTGAAAGGTCTGAGCCAGGTTGGGTAGAGAGAAGAAGACATAGGATTGCATGGCCAGAGAAGTTTTGGAGGCAGAAATGACAGAGACTAAGAAAAAGGAGACTATGATGACGCAGAGGTTACCAGCCTGGATGACTAGAAGCATGGTGGTACCCTTGAAAATATAGGGTGCAGAATATACACTTTGATCATTTAGTAGCTTCCCTGGGCTTACAGTGGGGCAAGTAGGTGGCACAGTGGACAGAGCACCAGGCCTGGAGTCAGGAAGAATCACCTTTCTGAGTTCAAATCTGACCTCAGCCACTTGTCACGTGACCCTAGTGAGTGATTTAATAGTTTGCCTCAGTTTCCTTATCTGTAAATTGAGCTGGAGAAGGAAATGACAAACCAATCGAGTACCTTTACCAAGATAACCCCAAATGGGACGCCAAAGAGTCCTATGTAATAGAAACAACTGAACAACAGCAGAGCTTACAAGATGAAACCTCAAATATTCTTTTCCTGGTCTTTCTCTGTTGTGAGCTTTATCTCAGTTCCAAGCAAAATGTCCTATTGTCTCCCCCAGCTCTTTTATGCCTATAGAGAATCACAGAAATTTAGAAGTGGAAAGATCTCACTGCCTATTTAGCCCTTCCCATAACTAAAAAAGCAGCAGAATTACAACAGTGGCTATTTAGACTTTGACTGAAAAACCTGCTGGGGGGAGAGGTGGAGAACCTATATACTCCACAAGGAAGCCAATTCTATGTTTTGAGTAGCTTTTACTATTAGAGACTTTCTCCTAGCTCCAAGCCTAAATTGGATCCTTTGAAAATTCTGGGGCCAACCAGGACAATTCTAATCCCTCTTGCATATGACAAGTCTTGTAAATAACTGAACTCTGCTATGATGCTTCAAATCTTCTCTTATTTACGATAAACCTCTCTAGTTTCTTCAGTTGATTAACATATGGCATCGAACTAGTTTCCTCACACTCCTATTTAGCCTCCTTTGCACACTCTCCAACTCATCAATGTCTGTGGCAATACTTGTAGAATCTGACTAGAGAATACAACCTCTTCACTGTCGGAAGCAATGCCTCTCTTAATGTAGGGCCATCATTCCTCAATGTCAGCTCTCATATCCAATCATAAAAGAGCTACAAGATCTCTGGAGTCTTAATTCTATGATGTTTTCTCTCTGATGATGCAATAGCTGCTCATCACCTCTCACCTGTGTAGTTGTGTGTTGTGGCTTGTCCTTCATTCTTGAAAAGGACCATGACATTAGGGACATGATGACATGACTTGCAAATGAATTGGATTTGAGTGAGGGAGGGCTGTGCAAAATCACCAGCCTCACTTTCTCCTCCAGAGCCTTCTGAGTTCAGTGACCAGATATAGATCAGGATGCCTGGAGATGGTCCAGCAGCCAGGTGTGCAGTGGATAGATGCCAGACCTAGAGTCAGGAAGACTTATCTTCCTGAGGTCAAATTCAGACCCAGTTGCATGACCCCGGGCATGTAACTTAACCCTCTGTGCCTCAGTTTCCTCATTTACAAAATGAGTGGCAGAAGGAAATGGCAAACCAGTCCAGTATCTCTACGAAGAAAAGCCCCAAATGGGGTCACAAACAGTCAGATGTCACTGAAATGACACACCATACATCTCTTACCTTTACTAATATAATAGCTTACTAATTTGTCTCCTTTAATCAAGTTTTCTCTCTACTCTAATCTATCCTTCCCATATCTGTCAAAGTACAGATCCTAAAGTAATGCCTGATGCATGAAGCATCTTTATTGATTTTAACAGAAGAACATATCCTGAAGAGGGGTGATCCTTATTCCTCAGGATCCCAATCTTCTTGTGGCGTGTACTACTTATTGAGCTATTATTATTGTTCAGCATGAGGAAAAAACCATTCAGTTGGTAAAACGAGGATTGATTGTTGAGCCTTTTCTCAACTCCCACCACTTGCTAAAATTTCTGTTGTAAAATTAAACCCTCAAAGTCACACAATTTGACAGCAGTATTCCCAGCTCCCCTTATGGTACTGTTGAAAGACTACCACGCTTGGAGTCATGGGACCTGAGTTTCAATCCTGACTCTTGCCATTCACTGCCCTAGTAACTATGACAAATCATTTCGCCCCCTTGAGCCTTTGTTTCCTCAGCTATAACTCAAGAGTTTTGGACTTGATGAGGTGACTTTTGATATTGCTTCTCGGTCCTACATCTATGATCTGAAAGCTCTTGTTCCCCTAAGTTGGTAAAGGGGAGCACCAGAGTAGAAACTAGGAGATCTGGACTCATTCTATTTTCCCCTCTGACATTGTCTCCATTCTGTAGCAAGGCACTTCATTCATTTCCTTGGGTCTGTTTTCCCATCTTTAAAATGGGGATTATAGTAGCTGATTAACTCACCTCACAAAATTGTTGGGAAGTATAAAATGAGATAATCTACATGAAAGTCCTTTGAAAATTATAAAAGTGTTATATGAATGCAAATTATTAAGGTATTATTAACTGAAAAATTGACTCATTTTTTTTCTTAATTCCCTCATTTAAATTGTCAGATCAAATAGCTTTGGTTTAACAGTAGTTTTTGCTACTGGCTCTTTTTTTTTTCCTTCTTCAATATGCCATTAAAAGAAAAAAGAGAATGAAATTTCTCAGATGATATAACTTTTATATTCATTTTGCTTGATGCCAGTTTAAGGGAGATAATTCTGTTTTAAGAGTTTTTGCATTTGACCACATATGTCAATGCATCTTCATACATGTGTACTTTTCTTCCCTCAAAATTCTCCTTTATTTATTATTTCCTACTTTCTTTATATCCTCATTACTTTCTTGGCTTTACTGCCTACTGCATCTCCCATCTAGAAGTCTCACCATGTGCCAGGTCTCCATACCAAAGCCCTGGAATCTGCTCCATCTCTGGAATCCACACTTTAGAAATGTTCTTTGTCCCTCCATCAGGGGATGGCTTGACTGAGTGATGAATTGAAATCTTCACTATACATGGGAAAACCCCTATCCCTTCCTGACGCCTTCTTGCCCTGAACCTATTCTCTGGCTATTTCTACCCTACAGGAATTGGAATAAAACCTAGATTCTCCACATGTCTGCCAGATGAATTTTTAGTCTTATCTCATATTCATTTAGGACATTCATTTTCTATGTATATGTGTTTTTTTCTATCAATAACATAACAGACCCATTGAAATATCAAAGTATAAATACTATAGAATATTATAGCTGGAAAGGCTTTATATAAGAAGCAAAGTGAGTGAGACTTGGAGATGGCTTACTCAATGTCAGTAGGGTGATAAATTACAATATGAGTACATAAATCCAGGTCTTCAGGTTTTCTGACTCTATGGCTCATGATCTTTCCATTAGACAAGAGTGCTTCTCTAATCTGCTCATCTTTGCTAAACAACTCCAGCTTTAAACATTCCTCGTGGGTAGCTCTTTTCCAGCATTAGTTATCTCATTGTTCTTTTTTTGGAATTTTTCCAGTTTCCACACTTAAAAAAACAAAACAAAAAATCTAAGGACTAAATCTCATACATACACACCAGACTACAACAATTCCAATTCATTATTCTTTTTTTTTCCTCCTGAGACAAATTTCTCATATATATCTGGCCTCAAAATTGGATGGACGAGATTTCTGTAGTTCTTTGAGTCCCTGAATTTTCTATCGAGACTATTGGTAGGAAAGCTAATTTCTGGTGGGACTGATTTTATGATGTGACTGTCATCCACTAAGTGACCTGAAGCTACAAGCTGCACCATTACCTGCTTCCCCAAAATAAATGCATCCATTTAACAATTTACTAAACCATCCAGTTTCTCTCCAAATGACTTTCTTTTTTATAAGTGCAAGGTGCTTTTGCCAGCAGGAATGCAAAATTTCCTAACAAATGTGGCAAAATTAACCATTGAGCAGGGGAATCTGTCAAAACATTTCAAGATACTCCACTTAGCTACAAAACACTTCCCGAAGGTGAAAAAGCATGATTTGTGCTGCAAAGTTCCCAAATTTGCAGAGTAGCCTGAGTTCTCTTATGGTTCATTGCACAAGTCCAGAGAATCACAGCCACAAAATCCTGAAGGAAGTTTAGCTGTGTCTTTAACTAGGTAGGGTTATTGTCAAGGAATTTTATAAAATCATGATGTATCTGTGCCTAGTGACTGTCTTCAAGCATTTAGCCTCTTGCCTAATATCCGTGAAAAGAGGAATTGCAGAGGGTAAGCAAAGGTAGCTACAAACACATATAGATGTGCGCACACACACATATATGTACACATTATATCCATATATGTATACATACACACATGTGTATACTTATATAAATACTCATATGAACAGCTACAAAGTAAAGTGAGCACAATCAGACCAATTTTATAGCAACAACAGCAACTTAAAAAAGACAACTCAAAGATTTTTTATAAAAATTCTCATAATAAAATGGCCCAATATAATTCCAGAAGAAGTCAAAGAATTCCAGAAGAAGGATAAAGAATGCTATTTACTTCCTAACAGAATGATACTGGACGACAAATGAAGAATAAATTACATATTTTTAGGCATTCGCAATGTAGGAATTTGTCTTGATTCATGATGTGTATTTGTTACAAGGGTTTTATTTTGACTCTTCTTTTGTTCTAAAGGGGTTAGGGAGAAAGGGAGAGAGAGAAAAAATAAATGCTTGCTATTTTAAAATAATTTAGCAGAACAAAGAAAAATAACATCAGTCGTATTTTTAAAAGTTTATATTTTTTTGCCTTAAGAGAATGAAACCTACTTGAGGACAGGGACTTTTGTTTTTGCCAACCATGACACCTAGCTCAGTGCCCTTTATATAGTAAATAATGAATAAGAACTTGTTGAAAAAAGTTGATTATCAGCTTCAAAGGCAGCTTTTTATCCACTAGCCCTGCTTCCTCTTTGACTTTCTATAAAAGGATTTCTGAATGTGTATTCCAGGCTATGTGTATAAATGTAATGCAAAAGCAGAGAGACAGACAGACAGAGAAACAGAGAGAGAGAGAGAGAGAGAGAGAGAGAGAGAGAGAGAGAGAGAGAGAGAGAGAGAGAAGAGAGATGTGGAGAGAGACACGGAGAGAGACAGAGAGACGGAGAGAGACAGAGAGAGAGAGAGATGTGGAGAGAGAGACACACACACAGAGAGACAGAGAGATGGAGAGAGACAGAGAGACAGAGAGAGAGACAGAGAGACAGAGAGAGAGACAGAGAGAGACAGAGAGACAGAGACAGAGAGAGACAGAGATGGAGAGACAGAGAAAGACAGAGACAGAGAGAGACAGAGAGACAGAGACAGAGAAACAGAGACAGAGACAGAGAGAGACAGAGACAGAAGCAGAGACAGAGAGAGCGAGACAGAGACAGAGACAGACAGAGACAAACAGACAGACAGACAGACACTGATTTGGGGTAAGGAAGGAAGCAAGCATTAGGTAGCATAGTGGGTAGAACACTACATCTACAGTCAAGGTGATGAGTCTCTCTGAGTTTAAATCTGGCCTCAGATACTTACTAGCTTTGTCACCCTGGGAAAATCATTTAACCTTGTTTGCCTCATCTGTAAAATCAGCTGGAGAAATAAATGGCAACCCCCTGCAGGATCACTCCCAAGAAAACCCTAGATGTGATCACAAAGAGTCAGACGTGACTTTAAATGACCGAACAACAACAAATTAGTTGCATAGATCTAAGGACTGTACTAAATGCTTTACAAATAAATCTCATTTCATCACAGTCATGACAGACATGCTACTATAATTTCCATTTGACAAATGGAGAAATTCAGGCATACAGTGGTTAAATAGTTGCTCAGAGTCACACTGCTAGAAAGTATCTGAGGTCATATTTGAACTCAGGTCTTCCTGCCTCAAGGCTAAGAGCTGTCGAACTAGATACCTCTATGAGAAGATCTGAGTTTGAATCTTAGCTTGAATCTTGCGACTTATTCCTTCCAAGAACTTGAGCAAGTTGCTTTAACCACTTCCCTTGGCCTTCAGTTCTCTCAACTGTAAAATAAGTGGATTGGACTAGATAACCTCTAAAATCTCATCAAGATTTGCATTTATAATTATTTTTTATTTCCTTTGCTTTCTCTTCCCCCTATATATCATATTTATTCAGATGTCAAACAAACAAACAACTTTCTCATTCTCTTAGCACTGATTTGCTCATACTTGGCTGTTAACATTTTCTTCTGGAGTTCACAAAGCAAAATGTGATTTTTACCATGGGGAATACATTCACATCCAATCCGAAGAGGCTTATTTTCCTTTCTGATCAGTTGCTTCTTTCCATTTGTCTTCCACAAATTCCACCCTTTGACTTGCAATATAACATTCTTCATTTCAGTTCTATAACACAGGGGATTATAGATTTAAAGCTAGAGGAGACCTGAGGAGTACTTTTGACCATCATCTTTATTTTAAAGATGAAGAAACTGAATCCCACAGGCTAATTGATTTGCATAATGTAAATTAATCCATCAGAAGCAGTATAAATTCAGATAGGAATATGAACCCCAAGATCATCAACCTCCAAAACTTTCTTTTTCCAGCATACTATAATGTCACTCTTCAAATGTTTGATCTTAATGCATTCAGTAGCTTCTTTGCTTAATGGCAGTAATGAAAAAAAAAATCTTAAATACTTAAGATGTGATCACATAAAAAAAATGGCATTAGACATACTATCAAAACCATGAATAACCAGACAGGATAGTAGATTAGTGTTCCAGGGAAAGTGAGTGATGTACATCACTATTGTGGCACCAAGATCAACAAAAAACTGAAAGGCTTAGAGAAGGATCTTTAGTAAATTGGATGAATATCTTACAATGGATGTGAAAAAAATATGGGCAAGAATTACATAGAATGTGATGGTGTGTAGGATGCGTCCTCATTTATGAGATAAAAAATCCAGCAAAGCATCCAAGAAAACAAGCTGCAGTTACAGGGAATTGTATATACCACCTTTCATCTGGAACATTATGATTTATACTCTAGTTACTAATCATATGAGCAAAAAATGTTGGATGAGTAAAACTTTTTTTTTCTTTTTGGAGGGTGGAAGGCAGGGCCACTGGGGTTAAGTGATTTGCCGGCTAGTAAATGTTATGTGTCTGAGACCAGATTTGAACTCGGGTCCTCCTGACTCCAGGGCTAGTGATCTACTCACTGTATATGTATGTGTATGTGCATGTGCATGTGCATCTGTATCCATACATGTATGTATATGTGTATACACATATGTACATACACATGTGTGCATAGATGCATGCGTATATACAAGCATGCATACATATGTACATACTGGTCTGAACCAAAGAAATAAGCAAATATATGTGTATCTGTTTATTACATCTTTGTATGTGTATATGATATATACATATATTATATCCATCAGTATATACACACATACACACAGGTATGTGCCAAGTAGGCATATTTGGTCTGGACCTGTGTTTTCCCCAATGATGATGAGGCCTAAAAGTTCAGTTTAAAGTCTTAAGATGTCGCCTAGGCCCATATAAAGGCCAAATTACCTGTCCATGGACAGCTAATACATGCCAGAGGCAGAGTTTGAATGCATTTTTTTTGTCTTGAAATAAAGACTAGCCTTTAGGCTGAGGTACCATATTTATAAAATAAAAATTATCTTGTAAAAAAAATAAGCCAAACTTATAGACAGAGGTCAAGAGGAACCCACAAGAAGAATGGCTTGGATAGTACATGTTAAGGGGAAAGCAAGGCAGCATTTATGTCATAATAATTGCTATAAGCAGTACACCAGACTGTAGCAGTAACTCTGTGAATCATCATATACTGTACTGTTTTATGGGAACACCCTAATTTTAAGAAGTTTGTATCACTTCTAGAATTTTTAGATAAACAATAAAGAAAATACAGATTAGAAAACAGATATTCTAGTTGTATCACTGCAGTAAAGGACCATGTCAAATTTTAACAAAAAAAAATTAAAACTTATAATGCAGGATCAAACCAATAATGAACATATACCTCCTTAGCTACAAGTTATAATGATTACAAATATTAAATGGTGTTTTACCATTTTATTTCCAGTTTCTGCAGTTGTTACTCTGGGGTGTGTGTGTGTGTGTGTGTGTGTGTGTGTGTGTATGTGTGAGGCCAGTAAATTTTGCTTGGATCTTTTCAACAATTGACTAGGTCTGAACATGCACAATGCCAATATATTGGTCAATCTGTGCCTTACTCTTTTCATAGACTACTGGAATACTGAGCACTAGCACTTCAGAAAGAAACAGAAAGGTAATACCCATTTAGCCTGTCTGCTTTAGTTTCCTCATCAGAAAAAAGATAATAATAATAATGTAATAATGATATAATAATAATAGCAATAATAATAATATTAATAATAATAATAATAATAATAAATATAGACTTCCCAGGATTTTTGTGAGGTTAAACAACATATTTGTAAAATAATTTTCAATCTTAAAGTGTTATATAAATGCTTAATTTTTTTATTATCACCATCATAAGAGATTCTTTGAGTCTACCTAGCTGTGTGTTTTGTATGCGCTTTGCTTTCCAAAGAATAATACATCTGCTTGTAAAACAAAGGTTGTTCTGACTTCCCAAAGAGATCTTGCAGCCTTTTGAATGTTTCTGTTGTTATGGCAAGTGAAGTTCTAAGAGTGACATGAAAAGGTAACATGGAAACATGAAGGGAAGACCTAAAGCTAGTTGTTATGGAAACTGGGATCTCGGAAGAATAAAAGGTTAGAGCTCCCTCCCCCTTAGTACCCCAAATCTCTATCTCCCAGGGTAGAGCAACAGTTGTATTTCATCAAGGAGATTCATTCCTCAGGGGTCATTTGTGCTCTTCTGTGGCATTTCTGATCCCTTACAAGCCTCTTGTACTTGGAGTAATCCCAAGATGGTGACCTTGTTATTTGATTCCCTGACACATTATCTTTTGAATTTACTAATCATGGAGATGCTTAGTGTGGGTGATAGGAAGTTTAGCCTTTTATAGTCTAGGCACTGGGGCATTAGGTCACATCTTAACAATGGATATCACACCTTTGATGGAGATAGGCCAACATTCAAAGAAAACGATGTGGTACTTCTGCACAGTGGAGTTGGTCAGTTGGTCTTTCATTTATTTTCCTGATAATGAGCCCTGTCATTCTCATCCTCACCCGTACTTGTATTTTTTCCCCTCATCATTTTCTCTCTTTTTTGAATTTTGTTTTAATTTCTCACTTTACTCTCTGAATTTTTAAATTCTGCCTCTTTACAACGCATCCTTGTGTTGGGTCAGGATTGGCTGACCAGTGAATCTGGCTGATAGCTGTGCAAATATAAGCTTACTGGTCTGAGTCAAGATGCAGAGTAACAACAAGGTAATAAAATCTTCAGTCAGAGATTCTGAATCCAATTCTTGCCTCTGATAAAACTTGTGTGACCTTGGGTCACACACACTTAATTCCCTTGGACTTCATTTCCCTCAACTAACTGTAAAATAAGGGGACTGGATTAGATGGGTTCAGTCCAGATTTCTGGCTATGATTTTAGGACCTTTTGTTCTAATAATTTATCACATAATGATTTGCCCAAGTTTCTTGAGGACGAGAATAATTTCCTTTTTATCATTTTGTACACCTGGCATATTAGACATATAGTGGGGGCATAATGTATGTTTATAGAATTGAATTGAAAGGAATTTCATTGAAACTTTGTATTTCTCCCAGATTGCATTCTATAATTTTGACACTTTGAGAGTAGGAATCATATTTTATTTCATCCCAACAGTCACAGTACTTAGTAAAGTCATTGAATTAATATTTACTAAAAGAGAAGAAGTCTGGTATCAAAGAAAAAAACTTGAATTTAGGGTTTTCAATCTGGGTTCAGGTTTCAGATCTGCCATGTAGTACTTTTGTGACCTTGGGTTGGGCATCTTCATGTCCCTGAGTCTCTTTTCTCCTTTGTCAATTACAGCTAACTGGAGTAGATTTAACCAGGAGTCCACTGACCTCCAGAGGTAGGGGTGAGGGGAAAACAGAATCTGGGAGCAGATTTCAGGCCATCTCTGAACTTCGATTGGGAAAAACTACATTTTAAAATTTTCCACTAATTTCTAAGTAAAATTTAATTTTTCTTTCTGTTACTGTATTTCATGGCATAATTGTTGCAGATTTTATGATAGATTCTTTTGAAAAAAGAGGGGTGTGACAATTATGTGAAGCTTTAAAAAAGTTGTGCCAGTACTGCTTTAAAATAATTTATTACTAAACTGTATTCGGTGGCAGACAAACTATATGGTTTAGCTAGTGCAGGAAGATGCAAGTCTTACCACATCATGTGACTTAACCATGGCTGCTTCGCCTACCCTCCAGCTCCTTAATCCTCTTGCCTCTACCACTCTTCATTGGCTTTAGTGACAATACCATTAGTGTTGCAGGGCTCTAAACCAACCACACAACTTGGCTTTTGGAAATACACTGTCGGTGTACATAAGCTGAGAATTCTAGGCTCAGGCTCACCATGAGTTGTTTGTATGCCACTGCTCTGTTTACCTTTTAAGTGATGGGGCCTGAGGAGCAGAAGTAGACCATGTGATTATTACATGAGGAAAGTTTATAAACAAATCTTTGGACAAAAAAAAAGAAAAAAAAACTGGTGCGACAATTATGTCGTGAAATACAATACTCAACATTATTCTAATGAATTCCTGAGCTTCCCTAGTTTGCCAAAGAGGTCCATGATACACAAATAGTTGAGAACCTCTGTACCAGCTCTTCCCTAAGATCTTTTCCAGCTCTGTATCATATAAAATTATAGCACATGTGAAGATGAACAGATTGAGTCTCTAGCAATTAGTCTAGGTAATAGCATCAGGGAAAGGAGGTTGAGTCTTAGTTTGAGGGTTTGAAGCTATCTTAAAAGTTCACAGGGTAGAATTAGAGGAGGGTTGAAGGTACAATGCAGTAAAGCTCCCTGGAGTGTTGTCTCCTACCTGACGTCTCTGACACCAGCTGTTCTGAGGGCTTCTGAAGGCTGTCTAGGGCTTAAAAAAAAGCAAAACAAGATTCTTTAGGATTCTGGATTCATCTTTGCTCTTCATTGCCAATCTTTCAGGAATTTAAAAAACCCTGTTGATTTCTGCCTATTTCACTGTCTCTGTTCTCTGTTTTTTCTCCAGATATATGGAAGAAATCAGAAGGAACCTAAATCCTAGAAAGTTTGGAATCTTGATACTAACTGCTGATCAACATCACTGTCCTCCTTTGCAGACTGGATGAAGGTCTTTGTCACAAGACCCCAACACATGGCTTTCCATATTAGAGGGAGTGCTTCCCAACTGCTTTAAAGCATAGTGCCATCTCAAAGAGTCTTGGCTAGACAGACTAAGTTTTCACATTTCCAGAAGGGGATGTAAGTAGGCTCTTGTACTTGGCCTCACTGGAATCTGACATCACGTGGAGAGACTCTTTTCAATATTCCTCATCTGGTCAGGTCCCTCATCCTTGTGCTAGGACTTTAGAAGTGTCTGGTTCTAGCTCTTCTGTTTATGGGATGTACGAAGCCAAAAGATGAGTAATGGATTTCTTCTATGCCAATGAGGAAACATGTGGAAAAACTAGCACCCCTCCCAATACATTTCCAATGTTCTACTAAATTCAATGATAAAAACTGGAAATGTAGATAGTAAATGTCAGAGGTTAGACTTGCACTCAGGTCTTCTAATTTCAAGACCCACTTCACCACATATCCTCCAAATACTCTGAACATATTCAAATATTTTGTAATATCTACACACATTTGCACACACATTATATATATATATATATATGTATATATATATATATATATATATACATCCATTCATTTAAAATTCATTAACTAGTTCTTTTATCTAAAATCCAGGAAAAAAACAGCCTCTTGCCTTTCCGAGAAATGCCTTGCTCTACTTCTCTGCTAAGGGTTAAAGGAAGCTGATTGAGAAGGCAAATCTATCTTTGCTTCATTTCAGTAGACTTTTTTAAGACCAATAAATTAAACGGGCAATCAATAAATATCAGATTACGACAGATAAAACATAAACTAGACAAAAAGCTTGTAAAATAAACATTTTAATTCAGCATGATTACAATTAATCTGATTTTTAGTGCATTGGAATAGAATTCAGAAGATTTGGGTGTGAGTGCTGGTGTTACCACTGACACCTTGTCTGGCCTTGGCTGAGTAACTGTTTGAACCTCAGTTTGCTCCTTTGTGAAATGCGCATAATTCTTGCTCTTTGTGCCTCATAAGGTAATCATGAAAAGGGAATGAGATATAGTTTATGGGGGTGCCTTATAACCACTGAGCGTATTTACAGGAGAGGCCTGAGTATTATTCTCATGATTGTTGAACAGCCCATCATGTATAATAGTCACGATAGGGTTAAGTCCAGATAAAATCATCTCCCCCAATCCAGGTCCCGAATCTCCTGATGATGGAATTTCAAAGATGTGTTAGGGAGGAAATGACAAGACAGTAAGAACCACTTGATAATAGGCATTTAGAGAGGAAGAAAAGCAAGAACTTCTATTTCCATCTTAACTCCAAGTAAGTGGGTGACTTCTGAATGGTAGCCTTATCTAAATTCAAATACAATGGTGCCAAGTGAAGAAGTAAAGTTACAACACAGCGTTATAAACACCCTGATCTGTAGTCAGAGGTCCCAAGTTCCGACTTGACTTCTGATGACTATGTGCTGGGCAAAACTGCACTGGATAACCTTCCTAGTCTCAGCTTCCTCTTCTGCAAAGT
>CM053596.1:251401544-251422781 GCA_028646575.1 Pseudocheirus occidentalis
TAGGGGGTGGGGGGCCTGAATGAAGGTTCCTTAGGAGTTAGGTTGTTTAGCTAGGTGGAAGGGATTTGATTCAATTCTGTCTCAACAGACATTTATTATGTTGTCATATATTAACTGTTGTGTATTAATAATGCTGGGAATATAATATGTGCTTAATAAACACTTGCTGACTTGACTTGATTAGCACTTATTATGTGTCAGTTATTATCATGTTGTGAGATGAGGATATAAAAACAAAAATGAAATAGTCCCTGCCCTCAAGAAGCTTTCATTTTACTGCTATGTTCGAGATCTTGCAGTCTAATCCTTCCTCATTTTAAGAATGAAGAAGCCAAGGACTACTGATATTAAAGAAGATGCCCAAATTTACCCCCCGAATAACATGTAGATATGGGATTTGCATGCATAGCCTCCTATTCCAGCTACAGTGCTATTTCTACCTTCCTTTAAAACAATCAAATTCATTGCTCATTTCATTGACAAATGCAGGGCATTGTCCCCCCTTCTGCTGTAGAATAGCAGGCTAGTTGTATTCTACCCACACCCACACTCAACCCCTCTCCTGGGTAGTGAAGGATTTTATAACTGGCAGAGAATGTTATCCAATGTTTTCATCTTCTTCTGAAGCATTCAGTATTAACTGCCGGTGAAAGCAGAATCCCAGGCTGGATGGGCCATTGGCCTGTTCTGGTAGGAAAGTCCTTAGGTTTTAATGTTCATAGAATGTTTTAGATGGAAGTAGGGGGAAAAAATCCATCTGAGGCAAACTTTATTATTGTGAGTAGCACTTAACTGATTAATCCAGTGTGTTGAATTTAGCATTTCATTTTCCAATGTAATTTAATTGCTAAAACATAAAACGTCTCAGCCCTGTAGGGGCACCAAAGTGCAAGCTTCCAGGTCACAGGCACATGCTTGGAACCTGTAATGTGCAAAAAGAATTTCTGAAAAGCTGCTTACCAAGCACTACCTTGAAGTCAGCTTCACAAATCGGGCTCAGAGGTTGATTCAGAGGTTGATTCAGAGTGACAGCCTTTATGCAGAAGCAGCCTATTTAGCTGTACTCAGGCGGCAACCTCACGACTCCAAAAGAGCCAGTCAATGCAGTGGAAGTAAGTCGGTGAAACTACCTGTTGTGACCAGTAGCTGGTTGACTGAATTTTGTACTATACTGACTCATTCTTCTTAGACTCCACGGGGAGATCTCTGGATTGCCACTACTTTTACCTCCTAATTCATATTCATGGGCTATGTTTGCCCTTTTATTACAAGAGAATGGCAAAGGATCTTAGCAGCATCCTTTTAGAGGTGCAAGAAAACTCAAAATCCATCTAATTCAACCCCGTTATTGATAGCTAACGAAACTGAGGCCCAATGATAAAAGTGACTTGTTCAAGGCCTTTGCTATTGTTCAGTCATGTCCAACTCTCTGTGATGTCATTTGGGGATTTTCTTGACAAAGATACTGGAGTGGTTTGCCATTACCTTTTCCAGTTCATTTTTTACAGATGAGAAACTGAGGCAAACAGAGTTAAGTGACTTTCCCAGGGTCACACTGCTAAATAAGTGTCTGAGGCTGGATTTGAACTCATGAAAATCAATTTTCCCAATTCTAAGCCCAGTGCTCTATTCACTGGGTCCCCTAGTTGTTCCTGCTCAATGTCACCCAGGTGCTAAAAGTCCAAGGCAGGATTCAAGTGTGTTGTTTTGCTAATGCTATATAGCTGAATATGTCCAAATACTATTGGATTTTTCTTGGGCAGTACCATTCTCAAATCAGAAAATCAATCTGTTGTCAGACCCTGTGTCCTGTTTGGGGTTTCATAAATACAGTGAAAAGAAATATACTTATGGATTTAGATTCTGAAAGGAACTTAGAAGGCTTCAAATAGAAATTCTTTATTTTATAGGAAAAGAACTGATGGCTAGAGTAGTTAAATGAATTGCTTAGTGTTACACAGGTAACTAGTTATTGGTAGAGCTGGGATTCGAATTCAAGTTCTATGGCTTGTTATTCAGTGATATTTTCACTGGAAGCTCTGTGTGTATGTGTGCATGCTTGAATATTCACATGTATAAATCATATATATATATACATACATATATAAAATATATACATACATATATAAAATATATACATACAAATGAATGTGTTTATATATGTATACACCCATACACAAAGAAAGAGCTAGAGAGCGCAAGTGAAGAGTCAGGGGAGAACTGTGTGAGGAAAGGGAGAATGAATATCTAAATAATTCAAGTGAAAAATAAATCAAATATGGAATCTAGAGTACTTTGAGGTCACATTGACTGGGCCATATAAGATTTTTTTTTCTTTTTGGAGGGCAGTTGGGGTTGAGTGACTTGCCCAAGGTCACATGGCTAGTTGTGTGTGTGTATGTGCGTGTGTGTGTGTGTGTGTGTGTGTGTGAAGTGTTTGAGGCTGGATTTGAACTCAGGTCCTCCTGACTCCAGCGCCGGTGCTCTGAGCCACCTAGCCACCCCTAGATAAGATCTTTAAAATAGAAAATCCCACTAATTTCTTTATCTTACTTCATCTTGCATATCAGAGTACCTTATAAGTGCTTAATAAATGTTTTTTTTAACTTGGCTTATAGCATTGAAGAGATCCAGCAAAATTGGCTGAAAAGTTAATTTCTATTCATTGAATTGTGTTTCTCCACTGACTTCCATCATAAATTTGGTAATATATCATGTGGGGTGGGATGGCAAGGAAGAAAGTGGGATCTCTGGGAATATATGTGCAAAGGTGGGATTTTGCTTTCTAGGAGTTAAAAGTTTTAATTTGAGATCCTGCATGACTGGAAGTGTAAACTTGATTGAAATAGGGAAAGAAGTGGTTTTTAATTCAATTCAGGAAGTATCTATTAAGTGTTTATCATGTAGTATGCCCTATACAAATCACAATGGGGGCAAAGACAAACCTTAAAATCTTCCCTATGCAAGAGGAACAAAGATAGGAAGCTCAGTTAGATCTAACCTCCCCAACACTTAGCCTCATAGGTTTAAATCTGGAAGATTCCTCAAAGACTATTCCTTAAGTTCAGCCCCCTCATCATACAGAAGAAGAAACTGAAGTGCACATACATTAAGTGACTTGCCCAAGATCACACAGGTAGAAAATGTTTCATATACTTCTAACTCTCCTCTGATAACAGCCACTACCTCACACAAGACCTTATAACTTCACACCTGGACTACTATAACAGCTTCCTCTTTGGTCTGCTACCTCCAGTTTCTTCTTCCCAGCCCAGTTCCATAGTCCATTCATCATTCATAGTGATCTTCTTAAAGGTCCAGTCTGATCCTGTCATCCCACCCACACATGCAGAGACTCTTCATCACATCACTTAGAACAGACTATCTTTGTATCCCATCTTTAGAAAAGTGCCTGGTACATAGCAGAAACATAACATTTCTTGTTAACTCACTGGGAATTTGAACCTCCTTCTCAGGAATCCAGAGGGAGTACTCTTTCTCCTATAATCTTATGGGCTCCAATTTAAATGGTCTCCCAATCTGAGGACTCTATGTTTCTGAAATAAATTAGTGTCCCTCTTGATCAGTAACTTTGAAATCCATGTCAACATTAATTAAAATAAGGTACCTAAATCATGATATTCTTTTAGAAAATGTCATGTTTTGTTGTTTTTATATTTACAATAGATTCTTATAGCAAAACAGAACCTTAGAGAAGGATCTAGTCCAGGCTACTATTTTTGTTGTTGTTATAGAAAAAGAAATTAAGGCAAAAAGAGGTTGACTGGACTCATTCAAGGTCAAAGATAATTAAACTCATAGCTGGATCTAGAGTCTGCTCATTCCCAGTCTAGTGTTCTTCCTTTAGAGTGGGCTGCTATATGCCACATACCTCCTTGCCTTATGCCCAGTCATTCCTTCCTCAAAGCCCACAAGCCCTTTGAGAGACCAGGGGCACAGTGTGATTTTGCTCTAACATTGTCCTCAGCAAAAGAAACTAATTTGAACTCATTCCAGAGTTTCTAAGTTCTAATTGACCCTGAAAGTAATCACTTGGCCTCAGTAGTCCCTTTTGATGGTAGCCATGGGGGAGATATGCAAATAGATGTATTTGAACAACATATACCATATTTCTGTGAATCCAAAACTCCCTATTCTAACATTTGCATTAAAATCTATTTTATGGACTTGAATATTTAGGACAATTCTGCTTTTGTCAGTGTGTATGTGTGTGTGCACGTGCTTCTGTGTGTGTGTGCGTGTGTGTGTTAGTTAAAAAAGAAAAAAAAACTTTCTGAA
The DNA here is from genome assembly GCA_028646575.1 of Pseudocheirus occidentalis. Taxonomy (NCBI): domain Eukaryota; kingdom Metazoa; phylum Chordata; class Mammalia; order Diprotodontia; family Pseudocheiridae; genus Pseudocheirus; species Pseudocheirus occidentalis. The sequence continues at coordinate 251,405,844 of CM053596.1, forward strand.
CATAAACTGACAGCTTAGTATATTTGGTTTATAATCCGACTCCCATATGGCTCATGCTGTTTTAAAGGAGCTTGTACCAACCATCCTCAGACCACCAATCTGGCATTTCACTAGATAAGATATGCACTCTGAGTTTTGAATAAATTTTGATATTTGCCTAAGAATGCATTTGGCAGCATCTTTGGAAAATGTCATATTTCTGATATGGGTATAATATTCTGATCAGCATTAGGATATTCTCTCCAGCTCTCTGTGGTTCTGTGTCTTGTTGTTAAATATCTCTCTCTCTCTCTCTCTCTCTCTCTCTCTCTCTCTCTCTCTCTCTCTCTCTCTCTCTGTCTGTCTCTCTCTCTGTGTCTCTCTGTCTCTGTCTCTGTCTGCCTGTCTGTTGCTCTCGCTCTCGCTCTTGCTCTATTTTTGCTTAATGTAGCTCCATGGCAATTCTCTGATAAGCCCATTAGGAGAGGCACCATGTCCATGTTGATTAACCTCTTAATAAATGCCTAATATGAGATTTTGCATATCCTGGATGCATCATAAATATTAGCTGATGTTGACACCTCAGAATCCACAGTATAGAACAAGCTGTTTTCTTAATCTGAGCGAGAGTAAGGGAATAGCATTTGAATACATATATAGAAACTGATCATGGACTTGCAAGTTGGACATTTTATTTCCACTAGGAAAATAAAAAACCCAACAACTACCCTCTCTACTTTCTACACTGTCCCCACAACAGTACTGAGTAACTATTTGATTTAAATACTGATATTTCTTTTCCCTTTTCCTCATATCCAAACCTTCAAAGAGATTAGACAGGATTTAATTTGGGAGGTGGGTACATTGCCTGTAAATTTCACATTTACTAGCTCACAACTTGAGATTCCAGTTGTGCAGTGAGTGCGAATAAAGAGAGATAAAGTTGACCCTTTCAAACTGCAACATGCATCATATGCTGTAAACTTTTGATAAGTTCAGCTATACGATCCAATTAATTTTCCAATATTCAGGGGTAGACAAAGGTCCCACTAATTCACCATGGACTAATCTCTATTACATTTTGTGCTCCTAAATACTGACCTATGACAGTTATATTATGGGTAAAGGCTGTAGGTAACATTTCAGGTCTAGGTGTGACTGCATCATCAGTACATATAAAGAAGTTTTCATTCCCTTTGAAAGAAGTTCATGACAGTTAATAAAACGGAACAAGAAGGACTCAACGTACCCATCAATAGATCTGGACATTGCTGGGAATTCTTTTGGAGTTGAGCTAACTCATTCTATTGACAGGCCTCTTCTGATATCTTAGCATAGGATGGAGGTGACTGTGGTATATCAAAAGTAGCACCAATAGAGAGACTGAGCTCTAAGAGATTCTACAAGTACTGGAATGCTTTCAATACTTTCCTTGTTACATAATGATTTCTTGTCTCAGGTCCAACTTAGCTAAGTATGGAAAAAGTAACAACCCATAAACTGGTTTTGAAATGATGAAATATTTGGTCATGGCAACCCGTGAATGATTTTTTTTAATATCCATTTTGTAAATGATACCCTTCTACCTGGTGGGTGGCTAGGTTAGACTGATGAAAAGAAGATTAAGACATCCATTCATTTGACTATATATAAGCATGAATTTAATGACAGATGGTCTGGATACAAAATCCCCCCTCCCTCAGTGACCAGCAAATTGACAAATTACTTTTGGAAAATAATTTAATCACAACCAATACTGGTGTTTTCATAATAAATGGATCCTGAATATAGGAGTAAGTTAAATAAAATTTTAGAATGGCCTCATGGGCTTTCCATGGAGAGACAAAGAGTATGAGTAGGATTAGTTTTATCTTATTCTCAAAGGCAATAAAATATATGCGAAAACAAAAAGACATCAGAGAAGGTGATTATGGTTCATGCAACAATTAATATATATGTATGTAGATCAGAGGTTGAAAAGATTGTGAAATTCTATGAAGAATTGCATGAGATCCTCTGAACCAAGTGGATATGTACCTTGATGCTTGACAACTTCCATTTAAAGACAGATACAAGAGGGAAAAGCAAAATCTATGTTTGAATACATGGCTCTGGTTTGAGCAATGAAAGGGACCAAACATTTGTGATCTTCTCAGAAGAGAATTAGAAGGCACTCAATCAGAAGGCACTCAATCAGAAGGCACCACAAGAAGAGGGAGAGTAGTTCATTCCACTTTGAAGTTGTGGCCCTGCCTGTTTCAATTTCAATAGGTTGTCTCTTTCAGCATAAGCTCATTGCTTCTAAACTCACCACCACACTGCTAATTCAAGCCTTGGCTTGAGTTAGCTCACTCATTTAGTCACTCAGCCTCTTCTCCCCTCTGATTGGAAGACTGGAGGGTGAAGCTCTAAACTCCTCCTAATACCTTTCTTTATGGAGGCAGAAACTGAACTTTTTCAGCTTACTCCACTGTGTATCTACTACTCTGCATGGTTTCAATTCCATGGAAGAGATGTCCCTGCTCTGGATATCCTAGATGTCCCATTTCTCCAATCCCACCTCATCCTGGTTTATTGTCACCTTTTCTTTATTGTCTCCTTCTTTAGACTACAAGTTCTTTGAGGGAAGAGACTATCATTTTAATAATGATATCCCCAACACTTAGCACAGTGCCTAGCACATGGTAGGTATTTAATAAATAGTAACTGAATTGCATTGGACTGGATTGGAGTTAATACAGGGATGATAAACGTAATAGCCACTACTATTCCCCCAAAGCAAATCTAGATGCCCATATTTTTGTCTTTTAAAAATATTCATAAGAATGATTTACAGATATATTAGAAGGCATCCTTATAGAAAATGTTAGGTAGGAAAAAGTAATCTTAAAAACCAATATTACATAGGAAATAATTTCATTAAAGTTAAATAATTCATTAAAATGTACAGATAATAAAAAGCCTGTTCTGTTTTTGTCTGCTGGCTATTAAAATTGTCTTTGTGATCAAAACATAGATTTAAAGTTTTTTTTTCAACAAGGACTTTCTTATGCATATGGTAAAATCATAAAGACTCTTTGCGAAAAGCAATCACAAAGATATATCACCATTCAATGCTTCCCAGAATTACCACCCCCTCCCCATTCATTAATGTTGAGAAAGGCATAAGATTGGGACATATTTGTTTGCCTAAAACATTCAATACTGTCACGGTGGGTATCTTTTGCAATGTTCAAAGAGAAGAGAAACTTCATATACATGGTCAAGTCCTCTTGATGCTCCCATTTGTGAATGAAGTGCATTGAATACATGAAGCTCCAAACAGGACTCGGCATGCTTAGTGATATCCATGACTCAAAAGCCCTAACATTCTGAAAACTAAATGGATGAAAAATGCCAATTACCAGCACTCTGGCATGCAATGGTCAGCCTTTGCTCAGGGAAGAAACGCGCAGTAGCCTTGTCACTTAGTTCAGGGATCATCTTACCCCTGAACCCCATACCTGTGTGAACCTAGGCAAATTCCTTAACTCTTCCTGGGTCTTTCTTCTTCTGGAAAAGGATGGGGTTTGTAGACTATGTGATCTTTTAGGTCCCTTTCATGTGCATATTTATCATAAAGTTCTCCAGAGCCTCTTTGCTTTTTTTTTTTAGTCTTTTTAAACTTTCTACCTTTTATTTCCCTACATACATTCTAACATTCTATTTGTTGCCATTTGACACACATAGCATTCCATCCCCATGCTTTCTTTTCCTTCCTCCCTGCTTTCTTTCTTCCTATGTTTCTTTCTCTCTCTTTCTTTCTCTTCTTTCCTTCCATCCTTTCTTTTTTCTCCCTTCCTACCTTCCTCCCTTCTTACCTTCCTCCCTTCCTACCTTCCTCCCTTCCTCCCTTCCTTCCTCCCTTCATCCCTCCCTCCCTCCCTCCCTTCCTTCCTTCCTTCCTTCCTTCCTTCCTTCCTTCCTTCCTTCCTTCCTTCCCTTCTTTCTTTCTTTTTATTTCTTTCCCACCTTCATAGAAACAACAACAAAAAACCTGTTACTGCCTTCCCTCTGAGATGACTTCCCATTTGCCCATTACATATCTTAAATGTACATTGCTGTTTGCATATTGTCTTCCCCATTAAAATGTGATCGCCTTCAAGGCAGGATCAGTGTATTTGCATTTCCTAGTATCCCTGGTACTTAACACAAAGCCTGGAATGTATTAAAAGCTTAATAGATCCTTTTTTTCTTTCATTTTTTTTCCTGACTGTCAAGTACATTTGCCTAGGAGAAGTAATGAAGATAGACTGACAATTAATTGGTCTCAGAACTGAAAAGGGGGTACAGAGCAAAGCAAAAGGCCTGGTTAAAATTGTACAGTGCTTTTTAATAATCCTAAACTGTTCCTCAATGCAAAATCCCATCAAATATGCTTGAAATTCTTGGTATAACGCCATCTCTGAAGAATCAAAGTTAGACGTGTAATGGTAGTCAAAATTAGCCTGCAACATGTTTTCATTGATGTTCTATGCACGAGATGGAGCATTATTAATGTTGTCTGGGAAAGTTGTGCATATCTGAAAAAAATGAGCTGCTAATAGAGTAAGAATACAACCTAATGGTTGGACAACCCAAGTGCTGTGCTGGTAAACATAAATAAATAAATAAATAAATGAATAAAGCCTTGAGCAAGGTTCTTAACCACGGATCCATAAAAAATAAATATTTGTTTAATATTCTGAAAATTATTTCAATATAATCAGTTTCTTTTATAGTCTTGTGCATTTAAAAATTTTATTCTGAGCAAGGGATCCATAGATTTCACCATAATGTTATGGGGAAGGCTTCATCTGTGTAATATCTATTGGGCAATGGACAAGAATCAGATAGTACGAGACAGTAGATGTAGGTGATGATGGCCTGAGATAGGGGAAATATTTGTGTTTTTGAGATCAGAGACTAAATGCATTATGGAAGTATTGCTATATGAACCTGGAAATAAACTTCTACCTTTGCCTCAGTCTTCTCTTCTACATAGAACAAAGCCCATGTCATATGAGTACAAGCAAAGGTAAAACCATCCATGACAATTATAAAATAGTTTTATGTGTATAGGAAGTTCTCTACATTAAAAAAAACAACCTGATGTATATATACGCAATAGAAATGAATAATAATTGACTGCTGTATCTCTTCCATGCCCAAGTACCACTGCTTGGACAGCCAGCAAAGTGAGAAGAGACACTACCATTTGACCTCGCTATATGCTGGTATTTCCAGAGCAATCACAGCACTTTTGCTTCACCCGACAGAAACTGATGCCTACCAGCATGATCTGTACTCCCCACTCTACCCATTGCTATTAGAATCACACCTCCACCTGCTGACTCCTTTGCTGCAGTATCCCAGCAGCAATTCAGAGGAGGGACATTCTGTGTACCCATCCTAATAAAAGGTGCGAAAGTATTTCTGCCTCCTTTGTGGGGAGCAGGTCTGGTCTTCAATGTTAATGTAACAAGGAGGAGAAAGGGTTGTTAAGTCCTAGTGTCTCCTCTTAGAACTTAGAATAACCTCAGGCTGTGTGACCCTGGTACTCCTAGCCAGGATTCATAGGACATTTTTCATACAATCAATGCTACAAAAGACCAGTAATACTGGAACCACATTAAGCTATTTGATTTGGTTTTGTCCAGATCTGTCATTTCCTTTGTGTAGGGACTGAGATATTCTCTGTACCAATATAAGTAGAAAACAATTTGTAACCTAGAGAGACACTGAGAGAGTGAGAGACTTGTCCAGGGTCACAGAGTCATGTGTGAATAGAGGGACTCAGACCCACTTCTTCCAAACATCTCACTCTTGTCCAATCCGCTATTTTCTCATTTATGCTAGCTCAGTTATAACATGGGTTAAACAGGCTTTAGAAAATTAGTTGAATTAGAGAACTAATTCAATTTCATAAGTTAGATGTTATATCAAACAGATTTTCCTAAGCCATATTCAGTCCAATTTTCTGATGCAGGAATCAAAGTTCAGGCTGCTATCAATCCCATGGTATGGTGAAGAGAGGGATGAATTTGGAGTCAGAGGACCTGCGTGACCTTGGTAAAGTCACCTACCTGGGCCTCCACATTTTCATCAGTGAATGGAGGGAACTGAACAAGATGGGCTTTAATGCTCTTTTCAGCTTCAAAAGTGTAATATTCTATGATAAACTCACTGTAGATTTTCATGGAGGTAGAATAATTTGAGGGCACTTCGCTTCCTCAGAGAGTTTTCTCTTTGCCTTATGCTGTGCAGAGTCTGAAAAGAAAAACTGGGCTGATAAAAACGTATTTCTTTTGGATTCCACAGTAAAATGATTCAACACAAATGAATGATCTTCCTGATAAGGCAAGGATTTTCTTGGATGAAATAATGAATCACAATCTTCATGTTGTGAATTTCTGCCAAATTTTCCCCAACGACATACAGAATGAGAGGCAGACCCAAAATGACTGAGGTTCTTTCAACATACATGAATTGAAATGAAAAAGGAGGGCATTTTGCCTATGTAACTTTAATAGACACACCTACTTTTACTCTCCAGGTAGGGCATTTTAGATAAGCATGTTTTGTGTTCTACTGTTCTCTGGATCATTGCCCATTCTCTTCATGGTGTATAGACTTTGCGAAGAGCAGCACTTAGTTCATAGCGGATTCTTACTAAATGTTTGTTGAATTGAATTAGTCCAGACCACTTAAGGAATTAATAACCAAGGCAATGTTAAAAAAAAGTAGTAATGATATAAATGAGGCCAATCACATTAGAAAGCCAAAATAAAAAACACAGTAAACACTTCAAAATTTAATTAGGAAAAAGTTCGAAGTTCAGGATGTGCTCAAGTCATTTTACATTAGCCCTGTAGATTCCACATTGTAAAAAAAGTTGATTACATCCAATGTGACCTTGGCTGGGGCGGGGGAGGGGGGGTGTCCTGGGGAAGAGGCAGGGCATTCTCCTTCTCTGTTCTGTTTGGCCTATATCTCTGCCTGCAAGGACTTCTCTCACCTCAGGGACTGCTTGCTGGGGAAAAAAAAGGAAAAAAAAATACTTTTCTCAAGTTACTGGCAGGGCTTTCCCTTCAACCTCAATCTTGCGAAAGATAGAGCTTATCCCTTTGGTGTATCTAATAATAATGATATGGCATTGATTTAGGGCCATTTGCCATAAAGCATCTCAAAACATTTTCCAAAGAATATACAAACCATGCGCCACAAATTGGCAGCTCATGCTTCTGCGCTCTTCTCATTGACTTTTAAGCCTCACCCTCTATATCAGGTAAGGATCACTTTTTTCTCTTGCAGCATCCTTGCAAAAAGGTTTGAGGGTTATATATATTTAGAAAGAAGCATATTTCTTTTCTATAGCCTCTTTCATACAAATTGTATATCCTCCAAATACGTTATAGACTTATGTAATGTAGGACAGCGAGAGGAATAAATTAAAGCAAACTCAAGGGAAGACAAGTTTCCAATCCCCTCTGAAGTGTATATAGCACCCATCATTGAAGCACCTATATGCTTTGCATTATTATTACATACAGTTGCTTTCAAGCTGCTTTATTAGGCACTTATTTCTCAGGGAACATCTTGTAGGACAAGCCAATATTGTCATCAATCCTACTTTATCAATGAAGTAAATGGCGCATCCTGAGGTTATACAAGGTCACACAGCAAATCCAGCAGATAAACTAAGATTAGGAATCAAATCCTTCAGAGACTGTGTGATCTAGATGGGAAAATAGCCACCTGTGTACTTCTTCAAAGAGAATTCTTGTCCTATAAACTAATACACCAATGCACTGATACACCTGCTACTAGTCTCTTGCTCCCCAAAATACCTAATGTTAAATTATGTATATTTATATATTAATGTGTAAATAGCATGATTTAATGGATGGAGAGCCAATTTTGGATCCAGGAAGAATTGTTTTCTTTCGCTTTTTTGTTTTTTTGGAGGGGGAAAGGCTGGTCAATTGGGGTTAAGTGACTTATCCAAGGTCACGCAGCTAGCAAGTGTTAAATTTCTGAGGCTGGATTTGAATTCAGATCCTCCTGACTCCAGGGCCAGTGCTCTATTCACTGTACCAGCTAGCGTCCCAAGAACTATTCTCAAGTCCTGTTTCTGACACACTTTGATCCCAGATGACACATCTAACTTAATGGAATGTTAAGGGACTCTGACTTTATGTTACAATGAAGATACTACTTTGCATTTTTTGAATGGGCTTTATCACCAGGGAATTCTCTATGTCAGGTAAATCACAGGTCAGTCCCTTTTCCTCTTCAATATATATTGTATGTGGTATCTCCCCTCATACAATGTTCTCAGTCAATAAATACGTATTTATTTAGAACCTCGCATCAAGAAGACTCCTCTTCCTGAGTTCAAATACAACCTCAGACACTTATCAGCTGTGTGACTCTGGACAAGTCACTTAATCCTGTTTGCCTCAGTTTCCTCATCTGTAAAATGAGCTTGAGAAGCAAATGGCAGCCCACTTCAGTATCTCTGCCAAGAAAACCCCAGATACTGTCTTGAAGAGTCAGATATGACTGTAAAACAGCTGAATGACAACAAAATATACAGAAATGCTTAATACCAAGCACCCTGCCTGAGGCAGAGAAAGTGCTTAACAAAATAGTGGAAAGCATGGAGATTATCTGTTTGTCTTTCTATCTTTCTAATTGTTGCTCTGTGTCTGTGTGTTTACACACTCAAATACAAATTCCACTTGTAGAAAGACAGGATGGAAACATAGAGGCTGCCATTCCTTGGTTATTTGTAAAGCCAGCAAACCAATATGCATAGTACATATGTAAATAACCTTGAAAATTAGAATAAGTAAAGATGTAAACATTGCCCCCAAAGATGCCACTATGGCTCTACTCTTCTAAGGTGGCAAGGCTTCTAGGAAGTACCACCTTCTCTAGTGTGCCTACTCTATTCCTACCACTCTCTCAAATCCTTTATGAAATTCCTTTCTCCTTTAGAGTTCATCAGGTTCCACACTAAATGCAAAGTGTTCTCAATCTTAGATGCTTTTGTTGAGTTGATTTGACTGCTTGAGTTTTACTATCATACCCATTATGGGAGCCTATTCTTTGAAACCAAAGCTTTCTGCTGTATCAAGAAGAATACTATTGGATTTAAAGTCAAGAGATATGAATTAAGCCTCATTTTTGACATTTAACCATCTAAGGACACTGAGGTAAATCACAGATTATAGACAGAGCTGGAAGGCATTGTAGAAGTCTTCTGGTTTAACTTGTTTATTTTACAGATGAGGAACCTGAGGTCCAGAAATGTCAAGGTAGTAGCCCATGGTCACACAGGCTGGAAGGCTGTAAAAAAAAAAAATTCATAATCTCTGACCTCACATTTGGAAGTCTTTCCTTAATCATGTTTAATTTTTCTGAGCCTCAGTTTTACATCCTGTTAAATGAAGAGATAACACCTGCTCCATTTACCTTTCAGACTTGTTATGTTAGTATCAGATTCTACATCATACAGATAAGGAAACTGAGGCAAAAAAATGAAAGAGACTGGAATTGAACTCAGTTCTTTTCTAGCTACAGATCTAGTTGACTAGAAGTTTGTAATAACTGAATATGTACATATAAACACAAACTTTACACATATAAATGCATGCTTATACACACATATCTCTCTATATACATATGTGCATATGTGTGTGTGTTTACACACTTAAATACAAATTCTACTTGTAGAAAGACAGGATGGAAATATAGAGGCTGCCATTTCTTGGTTATTTGTAAAGCTAGCACACCAATGTGCATAGTACATATGCCTAATTTCTGGCCTGGGAGTAATCATTATAACTCAGCCGCCCCTAAATTCAGCCGTCACCTGGTCTTCTCCAGAGCACAATAACATACAAAGCAGCAACTGCCATAAGTGACAGTCAAGAATTTGGACATAAAACTGTGACATGTATAGGAGTGACACCCCAAACTAACTCTTTATCTTCATATTCCTGAATGGAATCAGGTAATTCCACATTCTACTATGGGAAGGTTTGATCACCAAGGAAGATCTGGATTTGGTTTGCTTTTAATCATTGTTTTGTTTTTGTTTGTTTGTTTGTTTTGTTGGACTGGGGGAAGGCAGGGCAATTGGGGTTAAGTGACTTGCCCAATGTCACACAGTTATAAGTGTTAAATGTCTGAGGCCGGATTTGATCTCCGGTCGATCTCCGCTCCTCCTGACTCCAGGACTGTTGCTCTGCACCACCTAGCTGCCACAAATCAGTTTTATGTTAAGGCGACAAGTTGTTTCATGAGCTTTTCCAAAAAGAAAAGTTAGCAGCAAAATAGAGGAAACTCTCCTATCCTCCTTTTCTACCCCTAGATTGGATTTATTCATATATGGCTCTAAAAGACTCCAGAAAGATCCATCCAGCCTTGAATTAGCTTCATTCATTAATTTCTGCAGTCGATAGCCATTTAATAAGTACTTCTCAGCACAAGGCACTTTGTAAAGAGTTGGTGATATAGAGATTAAAATGAAAGTCCCCCATCCGTAAGGCACTTCTACTGGTTTTCAGATATAGAAGTTTGGTGAACCACTGGGATCTCTGGATCTGTCAGTAGCAGGAGCTGCAGGCCTAGAGTTCAGAAAAGATATTAATACTCTGTGTGTGTGTGTGTGTGTGTGTGTGTGTGTGTGGTTGCAAATCATTTGCATAGATGTTATAGTGGAATGATGGGAATGAATGAGACTTCTGAGACTAAAAGAAAATCTGCAAATATTCCTTTCACTCCAGAAGTTGACCCTATTTTGAGCCTTGAAAATTCTTTTTCTTTTTTTTTGAGGACAATTGGGGTTAAATGACTTGTCCAAGGCCACACGGCTAGTTTTTTGTGTTAAGTGTCCGAGGCTCGATTTGAACTCAGGTACTCCTGAATCCAGGGCCAGTGCTCTATTCACTGCGCCACCTAGCCACCCCCTGCCTTGAAAATTCTTACATGGTTATTATTATGATAACTAGCATTCATACACCATTGTAAAGTATGGAATATGCAATATGCTTTACCCATGTTACCTCATTTGATATTTATAATAACCCTCTGAAGTAGATGATATTATTATTTACATATACTGATAAGGAAAATGAAGGTGAGAAGAAGCTAAGTGACCTGTGCACAGTCACAAACCTAGGAAGTGATTGATATAGGATTTGAAGTGAAAGGCTGTTTCCAGCTATATCACTCTGTCCACTGTCTGATCTAGGCTGCCATCTATCTTCATTCCTACAGTGAGTCTAGAGAAGACCTGCTCAGTTCATGAATCTATGGACAACAACCCATAGCTTTGGTTCCATCCATGGAGCTACTAGTTCTGAATGGAACTAGAATTGAACTAGACCAAGGCATCTACCTTGCCTACTGGTAGCAAATTCAGTTCATGTGTTCCCTTTGGCTCAGTCAAACCATGTGGTGGTGCTAAAGAAGCAGTAGAAGTCTGGCTGACAGGGAGAGGAAAGTTTGCAAATTCAATGTGGTAAAGAAGAACTCCCCTCAACCCCCACTCCAGCTGTCTCCAGGAAATACTCTTCCTTCCACCAACTAACTGATATCAGATTAATAGAGCTGTGGCTTCTTGACATCCAAGTCAATAACAGAAAGACATGGTTGGGTGACAGCTAAACAATAACAAAAAAATGAGTTTCCATAAATACTTATTTATTTATAAATGGCATGTGGTATGTGGAATAAATAACCCTCAAATCTTGTTTCTTTTGAAGTTTGGATAATGTCACTGTAAGTTAAATAACTGTCATGAAAGCATTATTTTTCCTATTTTTAATAGGGCTTGAAAGGCTGAAAGGTATGTTTCCCTATAATGGATAGATGTTTCCAGATGTTTTTATTTCTCTACAAAATTCTCAAGTCTAAAAGAACGCATCAGAAATCAAAATTCTATTTAAAAAAATAATAGGGGTGGGTTGTAGTGTACAAGGACCGAGAAAGAGGGAAAAGTCTGCTATTTGACTTCTGTTTCTTTAAAGCGCATCCTAATTTCAGTTCCCTTCTATTTATTGTCTCATAGTTTCCTTTCTATTGCTTCTTGTTATTGATTTTCATCACACTCTCAATTGTTTTATTGAAATATATATTTTTAAAAACCCACTGATTTGTAACAATTCTTAGGCTGCACATTATTTCTCACTGTCTTTATCACCTTCTGTCCTCCAAATTGTTCTCATCAAGCCTTAATCTGATTTTCTCCCATGAGTTTGTCCTTCCAACTCCTTTGTCCTTCCATTTATCTGTATATCTCTCTTTTGCTCTATTTTTATAACAATCCTGCTGACTTTTTTCTCCTTTCATATGCAGTTGCAGCTTTTCTGATTTTCTCAAAAGTTTGCCATAGTTAGAAAAATACTTTTTATCCCTTTACACTTTAAATGTTTGTATTCATTTCTCATGGATCAAAACTCATTTATCCTCCTAGTCTTTCCATCCCAAGATAGTATTAGCCAGTTCAAGCTTGATTTGGATTTAAATCCTGCCTCAGAAACAGATGAGCTATGTGATTTTAATCTGTTGTACCTGCTTGTTAATAAGGAAAATGGACATGTTGGTAGGTGGTGGTATGTTGTTGTTAGGATCAGGGAGATAATGCATGTGTGGAGAACTCTGTAAGGAATTAAAAATAACTCATAGATGTCAACTGTTATTATCCCTACATTTCGAGGAATTTGTTTTTTTTAATTTGAAGAGTTTAAAATTCACACTCTTCCCCCCGCCATGCAAATCACAAAACATTACAAAATGAAACTCTGGGGTTTCCCCCAAGTAGTTTCAGTCTAGATACGTTTGAAAAAGATGCTGTTTGAAGCCAAAGAGAAAAGGGAAATCGGACAACTTTGGATAACATTTTGTTTTGAGGGGAAAAAAAAGAAGAACAATGATTTGGTCGGTCATATATACACAGACCTTTTACACAAATCTATGACTAAGGAGAGGTATGGCATTCTACATAATCCTGCCCTACTTCAAGCATCAGATGTCAATGATTTGGACATCACATTTCTGTGTTACAGAGCATCCACAGGGACATCTTAACCTGTCACACTAAATACATAGTGAGTTCCCTGTCACTGGACACCATGAATTGATAATGCTAAAAGAAGGTGTTCCTGTTTCCAGGGAGGGTTTAATCATATGGCTTCTTATAACTCCAGAATTCTAGAATTCTGGGATTCAAAAAAGAGAACAGATAATACAATGAAAAGGACTAACTAGAATTTCAATTATATCTGTTTCAACCATAGGAATAAGTCACACTGCCAATTGTTTGTATGAAAACTAAAAAAGAAAAATCATTTCAATCTCCAGATATTAATGGATTTACAGTTGTGGTTGATATTTATAATTTAGATTGTTAAGTAACTACCTCCCATTTTCTTTTTTTTTTTAGTTTACATAAATTTTATTTGTAATTAAATCTGATTATAAAATTATTTTCAGATCTTATTGTTTACATCATCTCCTGAGGAGAAATTCCTGAAATCAAAAGTGAAGTTACTGTACTGTCATCAGATTTCTAACAAATGGCCAATATTACCGATGTGTCAAAGTATGAGGTGGGGGAATCCAAACTGCATGAAATTATATTTTTTTAATTGAATGATTAAAGAGTTTATTTTCTACATCAAGAATGTTTGTGATCAGAAACTGGAAGTAATCGACCACACGTTCTCCCCTTCCCTAATTTAGGATCCATGGTGACAAACTTCAACAGAAGTCTTGGTCTTGATATTTGAGGGAAAAATACATAGTATTCAATTTCCTCTGCAAAACTAAGTATTTGAGGAAGCCTGGTTGAAAGAAGAGTTGTGAATATGAGTGTGCTACTGGGCCTTAGCTTTCTTGTTTCAAAAAAGTTCAAGTTAACTTATCAAGTTCAACTCTTGGTATGATGATCTTTTGGTTATATGCTCCTAATACCACTTTTGGGAACAAACTTGAGAGCCAATTTTTAAAAGACCTCAAGATGTAGCAGTGAAATGTTTTTCTAGTTTATTTTATGCAATTTTTTTTTTACAAAAGTTCTTGAGATATTTGCGAGCACCAAATAGTGCAAAATATAAGACAAATCTTGTTTACTATAAATAAATGAAAAAAAAAACCCGGCAAGGAAACCTTTAGAACAAAGCTGTTCACTAGCTGCTTTAGGAATTTCATTTCTTCACCAGATAGTAGTCTAGTGATTAACAGCATTATTACCTGCCAAATGAGCTCGGCTAGAAGTCTCTACCCTTTCTTGATAGAATTTGTTTAGAATTCCATTTGTGTAAGACTTGTGGAAATATAGATTCTCTGAAAATGAAATTCTTCCAGGAGGGAAATTTCAAAGAAACAATAGACTGCCAGTAAACAGAATATATGTAAAACAAATGAAAAGAGGGCTTGGCCAATGGATGAATAAATTACTCATGAGATACGTCACTTATCTGGAGATTCTAGGCCAGAAGGGACCATTTTCCTCGATAATAAAGGTTTTACTAATTTTATCCAGGTAGGTGGGTAAGTACCAGTTAAACACAAGGCCCATTGAAAAAAGCAATGCCTTCATTTTTTTCCTTTCTTGTCAGTTGAAATTTTTTTCCCTTTCTTAGAAGAGTTGCAATACTTTGCTTCCATCTGAGCCAGAAAACTGTCCATTTCTTTTTCCCGATCCTTTTGTCTGCTCTGGATGAGTGCTTTCAGGTCGTCTGGTTCATCCCCAAGGCCCAGCTCCTTTCTGGACTTTTCTGCTTCTTTGGCTTCCTCGCGCTGGCTTTTCGCCGGGGCTCGAGCACGAAGGCTCTGTAGGCCTGCAGCTCGCCCGCCGCGATGGCCCTCTTGATGAACGCCCGGATGCGGGGCTCCGCGGCCGGCTCGGCACACAGCACCGACTCCAGGATCCGGTCCATGGCTCCCCTGAAGTCCACGTAGGCCTGCTGGATGTCGGCCAGCTCCTCCTCAGAGCCCACGTACTTCTCCTCGAAACTGCGGATGTCCTCCACGGTGATCTTCTTGAAGAGCAGCCTCCAGTAAGCCGCCCAGTCCCGGTCCTGGCTCAGCGCGTCCGCCTCCTCGTTCACCGTGCCCTGCTCATCATACACCGCGCGTTTCTCCGGGTCGCTCAGGACCGCGCTGACCTGGCCCAGGATCTGGAACTGCCGGGTGGCCTCCTCCTGGCCTGCCTCGTCCACGCGGTCCGGGTGCACCCTCAGGGACACTGTGGTAGCCGCGCCGGATCTCGCCGTCCGAAGCCTCCCGCCGCACGCCCAGCACTTCGTACAGGTCGGCGGTGCCGAACTCCACCTTGCAGCGCTCCAGGAGCCCCATGGCCGCCGTGGCCGGGGCGGGGGTCCGCAAACTCGCACCTCGGGGTCACGGCTAGCTTTCTTTTCCCGTGCGAAAAAGGTCAGCCGCCGGCGGGACGGGGCGGAGCGGGACGACTACCCCCCCCCCCCGCCATTTTCAAATAGAAAATTACTACAATGTAGGCATAGTTTCACTCAAATAAAATAATTTATATAAAATACATCGTAAAGTTTAAACTAGCATATAAAAATGTGTATTATTATCTTAAATAATCAAGTATGTGGCGCAGTGAATAGAATGCTGGCACAGAGTCAGAAAGATTTGAGTTCAAATCTTGTCTCCATTGCTATCTGCGTTACCCTGGGCAAGTTGCTTACCCTCTGTTTCAGTTTCTTCACCCATAAGATGTGAATTATAATAGCAACGATCTCTCAGGGTTGTCATGATACTTCTCATGTGTTTAGCACAATGCACCTGGCACATAGTAAGCACTATCTAAATGTTATTATTATTATCATTATTATTATTGTAAAGTGCTTAGTACAATGCCTGACACATTATAGGCACTATAAAATGCTAGTGATGATGACAATGATGAACCCCATGTGTGAGACAGTTAATCAACAAGCATTTATTTGTTAAGTATCTGTAGTGTATCAGGCACTGTGTTAAGTACTAGAGATATTTAACCAGGCAAAAGAAAAATCATTCCTGATCTCAGATCTAGGGAGGAGACAACATACAGATAACTACTTATGAATAGAATACATACAGGTTAAGTTGGAGATAATCTCAGAAGGAAGTCACTAAAATTAAGGACTCCCAGGAAAGGCTCCTTATAGAAGTTGGGACTTAAGCTGAGACTCGAAGAAAGCAGGTGAAGCAAGACAGTGGAGAGGAAAACACAGACAAATCTAGCTATGGAAAACAGTCAGCAAAAAGGCCAGGAGGTGGGAGACAGACAGGGCATTGTGTGGGAGGAGAGGAAGGAGTCTATTATCATTGGTCACAGAGTATCTGAAGCAGGAGAAGGTATAAAAACTCTGGAAAGATACCAGGGTATGTTATGGAGGACTTTAAATGTCAAACACAGGATTTTATATTTGATCCTGGGGGTTACAGGGAGCCACTGCAATGGACTGAATTGGGGGTGATGGGGACATGGTCAGACTTTCAGCTTAGGAAGATCAATCGGACAGCTGAGTGGCAGATGGATAGGAAATGGAAATAGAATTGGGGCAGGGAGACTAACAAGTAGGTTATTTCAATAGTACAGTCATGAGAGCCTACAAGAGGGTAGTAGCAATGTCAGAGAAGAAAATGGGGCATATATGAGACATATTATTGTTGTGGTTAAGACATTTTCAGTCATGTCCACCTCTTGGTTGAAAAGAAAACCCATTCAGGGTTTTCTTGGCAAAGATACTGGAGTGGTTTGCCATTTCCTTCTCCAGCTCGTTTTACAGATAAGGGAACTGACTTACCCAGAATGATACAGCTAATAAGTGTCTGAGGCTAGATTTGAACTAGGGAAGATGAATTTTCTTGACTCTAAGTCTTGTGCTCTCTCTGTCAAGCCACCAATCTGAC
>CM053596.1:251423281-251461265 GCA_028646575.1 Pseudocheirus occidentalis
TTGCTAAGCAGCCAGATGTTGGTCCCAAAGACCATTAGTCTATATTCTATCTTAACCACTTACTAAGTATGTCTCTTAACTTACGTCTGCCTCAGTTTCCTAATCTCTTAAATGGGCATGGTGCTAGCACCTATCTCCAAATTTTGTGAGGTCAAATTAGATGACATAGTACACTTTGTACTCCTTAAAGCAGTATTTAAATGCTAAATATTATTGTTAATTTACTATTCTTGTTATTAGTTTATCATTATGAATTGAGCATGGCATTCGCCTAAGTGAGATCCAAACTTAATTTTTTTTAAGTCCTACAACATGAGAGCATAAAGGGACCTTGGAGTTCATATAGTATGATCTCTGTGATCATAGGACCCTCTGTAATATTGCTGTCAATTGATCATTCACCCTCTACTCAAATAACTCCATGAATGGGGAATTTACTCCTTCAGGAGACAGTTTATCAATCTATTGTGTTTTGATAGTTCAATCATTTGGAATTATCATTATAGGCTGCTGGTATTTACAGTAATTTATATCTTGATCCTACTTCTAATCTTTACTTTTATAAAAAAAAGCCCAATCTTTCTTATACTGACATATGTGTATACATACAAACACAGATATACATATATACATATATATTTCAATTAAATCATAACACTGGTTTATCTTTTTATCTGTGTACTAGAAATAATAGGAAGAAGAACAGGACTTGTGGTTTTGTTTATTTATTTATGGAATACCCAGATGAGGATACTCTCTCTAACCATGTAGGTAGGCCCCTTCCCCAAGAATTAAAGTCTTAGAGTGTGTCCTAGAGCATGAACGACTTGCTCAGGGTCACATAGATAGTATGAGTCCAGTATTGGTCTTGAATGTACATCTTTTGGCTTTTGGAACCCCCTTTGTTTCTACTGCCTCCTACTATCTTTGTATTTCTATTACTATAAATATAGACCATATTTTAATGAGGTGCAGAAATGTAATAATATCTATTTCTCTCTCTGGGGTCTCCCTGGGATCTCTAACTCAAAGACCCCATCAAAAGTTTTACAGGTAGTGTCTGTAATTCTAAAGCAATGGGATTGATTCAGGATACATTTCTATATCTAGTTTACTTCTGGACTCTTGGAACCACATTTCTTTCCTTTGAAACATGAGCAGGAAGGACCCTTTCACATGATTGGGGGTGAGTTGGAATGAATGGATAGATGAACGGATGGATGGATGGATGGATGGATGAACGGATGGTTTATGGAGTAGCCAGGAATATTTAGCAAATGAAGGGGAGGGGTATGCAAATTAAGATTAGATATTATTTCTCTGTTCTAGTTAAACTGATCCCACAATAGTAGTCTCTTTCTCTTCTATGGCTTCCAGGTTCACCGCTGAGATTGCACTCTGACTTTTGGCTCAATGTGGAGAGGATTAAATTCATTATAATATTAAATAGATCAGGCAGAATTAGCTCTCAGCAACAGGCAGCAGCTGGCTTCTTCATGTTGTGACAGGCTCTGCCAATTATGCAATGCAAATATCACCGCCTGAGTTCCACCAATCTCTAGGTCCTGACAAGGCCTGCAGATCTGTTTGGCACTTCCCTTTGATTTGATCCCACTGGCTACCTTGGAGGTGGGAGTAAGGCCATTTTGAACATTTTGGACCTAAGGAAAGTCCATGGGGAAAGCTGCTCATTTTATTTTCATTGATTAGTTGGAAAATTGCGTTGCCTCCTTTTTTGCTTAAAATAGCAGAGTGATGTTGGGGTGCCAATACCTTGGCAACCACAGTAATTACCTATTTAGGCTAATTTATTGAGGCTATGGTTTGTATTTCAAATGACTGGTTTCTTTACAATATATTATCTAGTGTGTGTATGTGTGTGTGTGTGTGTGTGTGTGAGCATTCATGTGCATGTGTGCCCTGTTTATGTTTGTATTCAACAAGGAGGAAATTGAGGGAGAATAGCTTTTGTTATGGATTTGGCAGGTCAACTGTTATGTTGAAATAATGCTAAAGAGGAAACTGAATGGAGGATGTCTGAACCATTTAGGAAGACCAAAGGGGCCTTCACCTAGGGTTTTAAGGAGAATTTAGACATCTGTCTCCTGATGGAAATGAGCATTTGGGAGCTGTAGCACACAACTTCTCCTTCCAAATTCAGCACCCTTTCTCCTACAAAAACTACAATGATCAATTTGCTATGGAAAAATACTGTGTGAAACTGGGAGCTTTGCCTTTTTTTTAAGGTAGGTCACTACTGAGGGGATCACTGCTAATAGATGTATCTGAGTGATGAAATAAGAAAGAAAAAAAAAGGAAAGACAAACCTTCAGTGACAGTGTAAGAAACCTGAATATTCTGGCAAAACTGATCTGAAACTTTTTGCAGTAACTTTAAAAAGTAAGATATTACACACTTGAGAATTATATAAACGAGGGCATTGAAAACATGAAAATTTAATTGGGGTTCACCAGCTGTTCAGTGAGACAGCTTTCAGCATGAAGGGAATTTCCAATGACTACAAATTTCTCATATTTCCTTATTCCTGTATGTAAATATGTTATGTGGAAGATAAAAGCAACCACCCCTTTTTCTCCACCCATATTCTGGTCTTTCTGAGGTACCTATCTGTCCTCACCTCCATCCCTTTCACTTTGGGCTTAAATAAGCCATTTGTAAGATTCAGGTACTGATTCTAGTGTGTTGGGGATAGTGTGCTTAGACATAGGCACTGAGTAAAAGGAAGGGGGATTGGTTGGGTATTTCACCCTCAGATCATTTTCTGACATGGGTTCCAGAATATGCCATAGAAGTAGCGAGGACAGCCAGTTCTAAATTTAAAATCTATTGTGGCATATATTTAATATTGCACATTTTGCTACTGGTTATTTAAACTAATTTGATTAATTGTATTATTTCCATAGTTATGGAATGAAAAAACAAGTCTAGTACAGCCTATGGTGACTAGATGTTGAGGTGGATAGAGTGCTGGTCCTGGAATCAGGAAGTCTCATCATCTGAGTGAATCTGGTCTCAGAAACTTGCTTGCCGTGTGAACCTGGATAAGTCACTTAACCTTGTTTGCCTCAGTTTTTTCATCTATAAAATGAGCTTGAGAAGGTTCCACTCTACTATCTCTTCTAAGAAAATCCCAAATGAAGTCAAAAAGAGATGCGCATGACTGAAAAACAATAAAATGTTTATTCTTGGTTTAGCTGAAGCTTTTTTCCTGTGTCCTTAAAAAAATAGTCAATGAAATACAAGGTATCCCTTCGGTTAACAATAAAAGGAAATAGGAACTAATTTTCTCCTTTCTATTAAACCATTTTTACCTGTACTTGGAATACTACATATAATATTTGTCCCTGCACTTCAAGAAAGATATAATAGAACTGGAAAAGTCACAATAAGCAAGCCAACTGATCATGAGGATGAAGTAGACTCAACATGAGGACAGACTAGAGGAATGAGGAGTATTCAGTCAACGAAATGAAGAGTAATTGAGTGCATGGAAGAAGTCTATAGACTGAGGGGGAATAGAGATGGGGTGAACACCTAATTTTATTTTTGCCAAATCACAAAACAGAATAATTCAGCATCCATAGAAGATAGAAAGAAGTAATTTTAGGATTCATAAAATAAATTGCAGTTGGGGATAGTCAGGTATTGATCTAGGCCAAGCCCTCACCTGCAAGGTGATAAAAAGTAAAAGTACCATAGAATGGAGGAAGTTTTTATATAAATGCATATTCTACAATAGTCTCCCACCAATAGGAAACTAGGAATATTTTGCAACATGTTGCTAACTTTTTGTGAGTGATATCATGAAGAACAAGGCATTTATATAGACAGAAAGATAACATATATGTGTGTATACAAATATATATGTACATGTGCATATATATACATACATATATGAGATATGTGTGTGTGTATATATATATGGGTGTATATACAGAAACACATATATATTAAATCTATAGGAAATAGTCCATTATTTAGAATTTGACAGCACTAAAGGTTCTTTGTGACAGTATATATGAATATATGTGTGTACATGCATACATATGTATGCACATATATCACTATATATGTGTGTATGCATACACACATGTAAATATACATATAATATGTATGTGTATGTGTGTATATGTGTGTATGTATATGTATATAATCACAAAACTACCTTGTACCACTCCTTCCTCCTTTTTCTGGCCAGTTTTCTCTCTGTTAATATCCCCTATACTGCTTCACCTGAACAGCTCTTCACTAATAAAATCTTACAGCTTTCTCACAACAAGGCATCTTTCTCTTTGCCATTTTCATGACCTATACCTCAAACCATTTGGGATTCTTATATGAGAGTTTCTTGACATGTGTGAATGTGTGTGTGATGGAAACATTTGGCCTATGGAGCCCTTTTTGTAATGTTCTGAAATATATAAATATAATACATAATAATCTAAAACATATGCTATGTACATAGTAAATGTATAAAATGAAAAATCTAATTATGTCAAAATATTTTTTAAAGTTATGCACCTTCAGTTAAAAACCCTGCTAAAGACAGTGAGGTCTTTTAGAACCTCCTGTTTATTATATGTGACATGCTAATTACATCAAAGTCTTAAATGTTAAAGAAGCTCCTGAACAAGACCTATGATTACTTCAGGGTGTTTAGTCTATCCACATGTGAATGTAGAATGACTAATGTCCAGATTATGATATTAAATAGAATAGATATGTCATTAAGTTAATCTATGAGAACCTCTTGAACACACATGTTTTTGGACAATGAATACACATAAAAGTGAACAAGAAGAATAGAATAGATTTGCTTGCTTTGGGGGGAAAATTTCATAGTATTGTAGTGCCCTGCATTTCTACTTGAAACAAAGGTCCAACATTTCAGTGTCAATATTAATTACTCCAGTAATGTTATATTTCAATGAGTCATATAATACTATAATTTATTAATATTTTTCTGAAAATGTGTTGCTCAAAATTGAATGTAGTACGCCAGATAGGATATGGCAAAGGCAGATTTTGTGGGACTATGACTAACCCTGGTTTGAAAATTGCAAATATCTTAATGTAGGCTAAAATACCATTAGCTTTTTTGGCTACCATCTCACAAAATTGACTCCTGTGGAGCTTAATTTTCCCCAGAACCTCTCCATCATTTTTAAGATGACCTGTTTGCTCACAGTTTTCCCCCATCTAATTTTAGACTTAAAAATCTTCACAAATAAAAGAGTTTACAATTATTTCAAATAAATTTCATCATATTCAACTCAGCACAAAGTTGTTGCTAATTGAAATTTTGGATCCTAACATTGTCATCTATCCTGATAAGAATCTGTCCTAGTTTGGATCATCTAGAAATCTGATAAGTTTCTCATACATACCTTTTATCCAAGTCAATGATTGGGATCTTAAACAACCTAGAACCAGGCACAAATTATTAGAGCACTCCACTACTATTCTACGTCCTATTCATACAGAATCATGAATCTAGCGAAAAAGAAATACCATCCATTTCATATCTTTCCATATCATCCAAAGAGTTAGCATCCAATTTTGTCAAGTTGTTGGAACTGGAACTCAAATTTATGTCTCCTGACTTCAAGCCCAGAGCTCTTATTTCTATTCCATGGTGCTGGGACTAGAACCTAGGACTTCTGACTCCTAGGCTTTCTACTAACTATGTTCTCTTTCCTCTTTTTCATCTAAAGGACTTTGAACTGTCTGTATTTATAATTTTCTAAATCTATTAATAAATAGTATTTATTAAAATACCATTTCCCCAACTAAGGGCCACTTTGGGTCTTAGAAAAAAAAGTAGTGGAAGGCAAAATATGGTCCAACACATCTTTCTTTTCATCTTTCTCTCTCCTTCTCTGGTTCATATAAGTAAGATTACCAAAATACTCAGTCCCTTCATTGTTGGACTTTCCTTAAATCATTTTTACTCTTTTATTGAAATATATCTGTCCTGTGTTGGATTTGCTCAGTTCAGTGCTTACTGAAAAATCTCAATAGTCATCTCTAAAAGATTTGGTAATGGCTTATCAAATTTGTATACTATCCAAAACGCCCCCAGCCTTTTATCCTCTCTCCAAATTATTAGCATTTCACTTTTTATGTGCTAGCATTTTCATTGGGGGGAGGAAATGCATATACAAAGGAAATCGTCCTCCTACCAGTGTTACATTGTTTTTAAGTGCTTACTTCAAGGATCTCTGATTTTTATCTCTCAATCCATATCTCATCTGCCTTACATATTAGTAAGTGCTCTTGGTGAGTTGCTATGGGTAAAAATATTTATCTCTAGGGATGGGGCATGGTTTTCTGATGATAAGCTTTTATGAATTTAGCCGAGATGGTCCTCAAGATTAGAGACGTGCTTAGTCACTGTAACATTTTCAGTTTTTAAGGATCAAACAGCTGTGTGGAAGGAAAGAAAGAAGGGAGGAAGGGAGGGAGGGAGGAAGGAAGGGAAGGAAGGAAGGAAGGAAGGAAGGAAGGAAGGAAGGAAGGAAGGAAGGAAGGAAGGAAGGAAGGAAGGAAGGAAGGAAAGAAGGAAGGAAGGAAAGAATAGGAAGAAGAAATAGAGATAGAAGGAAGAAAGCAAAATAAAAAGAATCTAATATTTAGAACTCCTCCAAATGGAAGAGTCATCTCTGTAAATTGTAAGTTCCCTATAAGTGGAATTCTTCAAATAAAATTTGAGTGGGCACTTATCAGGGATGTGTTAAAGGTCATTCATGTATTGGAAGGGTCAGATGGCTCTGGATCCTGAAAGTGAAATTCTGTCAGTATAGGTCTTAAGATTATCCATATACATCAGTTATTCCTTTTATAATATTCCATCATCATTGGGGAAGAACTAAAGGCTGATTATATATATATATATATATATTTCCATATCAGGCTGATATATGAACACACATATTTTACAAAATATATGTGGTATCCCACCAATGCAAGCCAGTCCTTTGTGCAAATAGAAGAATGTTTGATTCAGTTTACACACAGAAGATTATGGATATATAAAGTAAGCTCAGTACACACTCAAAGGGTATCTGATATATGAAAGAACAGAATAGATAAGCTATGAATGATTAGGTTTAAATGCCGTTGCTTATTTTTCTTGTTGTTGTTTTTTTTAATCAGAATATTCCAAACTGAACTCCCACTGCCTCAGAATACTTTCTGCCTGATAAGGGGTGAATAGTTCAGCCTGTTGGCTGAACCCCCTATTTCAATCTAGATTTCTTTCTCTTGAACATGCTGCTAGAATTCCAATGACATCTATAACCTAATCAGGCTTAAAAATCCTGGGCCATTATATAGCAGATTAGCCCATTATAGCAGATTATATTTATACCCATAAACAAAGTAGTTGCATGTTATTCATCAGAAGACATGTGTGGGCCTTTTCTCTTAACTCTTAAGTAACTTAGCTGGAAAGTGGCAAGGAAGTAAGAGTTGAGGCTTATACCAATGAGCTGGTAAGAATGACACTATCACTGAGAAATGGACAAGTGATGGAGAAATCATTTTGAACATATTAAAAATGACAATAACCATGGCAACAATGGCAGCAGTAGAAAGCCACCTCTCTGGTGATGAATCAGAAATTAACAGTGCACCATCTTGTGAAAAATAAGAAAGAGAAAGGACTGAAGTAATAAGAAGAGACATCAAAACCCAGACATGGGGGGTGTGGGGGAGCTGTCAGGCAGAATATGACAGCACCAGAGATGCTATTATTATGTGTATGTGTTTTTCCCCCTTTTTCCTTGACCCCTGGAGAATACACAAATAAAATCAATTAATGGGCCTTGAAGAAGAATCACTTTAAACTGTTCAATTAAACCCCGCAATGCAGAGAATAGAAGGGGGGGAAAACAATAAATACGTCTTAAAAAATGGACTTGTCAGAGGCGCCAGGGTCCCGACATGCACCATTACTGACGGATCGAATCACACTTCCATTAACACCATAATCTTATAGACTCCACAGGCTGTAAAAAAGGGATTTACTTTAATCAGATTCGGTAAGGGTTGAATTTGAAAAGTGCTACAAGTGAAATAAAAACATGACCTCAACCCCTTTGATTTTTCTTCTATTTTGCTTCTTTGGTTTATAATTTGCTGTCCACCATTGGGTCATGTTTAATGACTATGACCCAATGGTGCATTTCTCTTTTAGTGAAGCAAATCATTAGCAGAAAGTGGAAATATTTCTTTTTAATAACTTTTTAAGCTAACCATTCCATTAAAATACCACCACCACTACAAACAGAAAACAGTCTTTCTTCATCATCTTTCAGGCATCAAGGTAGGCAGCTCTGCATTTTAAAAATGTGCTCATTCTCCAGACTACCTGTGATAATTTCACTGCCATCTTTGTAGTGTTCACTCACCTACCTGGTGACTCAAGGAGACTCTTGCAGTACAGGTTTGATGAATAGCCATTTGGGGACATGCAAGTCTATAAATCGACAAGAAGTCAGACCTTTCTTTTCTCACTGTTTTGTTTGTTTGTTTGTTTCATACATTTCCTTTCTCAGTTTATTAAAAGACGCGAGATCAATTTTGAGTTGAACTTTACCTCCCCATTCTTCTTCCACACAAGCACAGATATCTTCAATGGAAGATTAAAAGAAATAACATTCATATTCTCTTCTGAGTTTTGTGTAATGTTTTATGTATATTGTCATCTGTACTTTACATCTTTCCTGTATGTATATTATATAGACTCTTTCCTCAGAGAATTCAAGTGTTTTGTCTGTTCTCACACAGCAAGCACATGTCAGATGTTTGAGATACTCTATCGTGCTTTTCTTCAAACAGACAAATCAAGGAAAGGTAATTTTTGTTGTTTATCCTGGGGAGGGCAATAACTTCCTATCACATTTTTAATATCAGTCACATTAAAATAATGTTGTTTTGTTCAATAAAGGTTTTTACATGATAATGGTAAGGGCAATCTGGCCATAACCAAGCAATAGATATAACAGTCTATGGTGCATTAGCAGGACTTTGATGAATATAGCTCACAGTATGCCACATTGACCTTCCTCTTTGGGTTTGGCTTGCATTTTTAGTTTATTTTAAACGAATTCTTTCCTCCAGGTTCACTGATATTGCTTACATACTCCATTGTTTCCCTCCCAACTGCAAGAAAATTCTCAAATTGTAAGAGAAAGTTTAGCTACCCTTGTTTTGGGCCTTCTCTCTTGACCTTCCTATAGTCATCTACAGCAGGGTGAAAGACAGTAGATAAAACACAGATTTTGAAAATTCTGCTAGCACCTAGGGGAATAAAGCTAAAACATTTATTAGAGAATACTTACTTGTTCCACATTGTTTTCAAATCTGCTATGTCCTAAATCTGTTGGGGCTCGTTATTCTTGGAAATTTTTAGGGATTGTTCAAGAGTGCCTTGAGAGCAGAACTCTGTACAATAAAGTCACGAAGTTACTTAAGAGAAGGAAATTTAATGGGATCCATAAACTCATGTATTATAGGAGACTTTCTTAGCCTATCAATCAGCAAAATAATCTACCAAAAAAGAGTAAATCTAAGACAAATGGAATCAATCAAAATGTGAAGCCTGCAACAAGGATTTGCATGCAAGTATTTCTAAATGTAGTATGGCAATAGATTGTTTCTTCTGGGATTGGTTTGGCATAAACTGATGAAAAGTCACAGTGATTTTTTTTTTTTAGTTCCTCAAAGAGAAAGACCATAAGAGATAAAATAGGATTAAGCACTGAAGGTAATTCTTCTGCGGAGCAGAAGAAGAGTCTACTATCACAGAGACATTGAAGAGTGATAAGGCTCCTTACTTCTCCATTATCTAGAAGAGGACAGACACAAGGCACAAAAATCAGAACCTTAAAGAATCCATGTGCTAATTGCCCTCATGCCAAACCAGAAGGAAAAACAGAGAGGTCAAGAAAAGAGAGGGGGAGACTTCTTATCTTTAAAGCCTTGTTTACTACTTTCATTTGAGTCAGATAACATTGTTCTAGTTATAGAACTTCTTGTGAGGATCTAGGGTTGCTCTATGCTGCCTTCTTTTTTTTTTTAATTTTTAATTTTTTGCTTTTTAGAGGGCAGTTGGGGTTAAGTGACTTGCCCAAGGTCACACGGCTAGTTTTTGTGTTAAGTGTCTGAGGCCGGATTTGAATTCAGGTACTCCTGACTCCAGGGCCAGTGCTCTATTCACTGCACCACTTAGCCGCCCCTCTATGCTGCCTTGTTAAATTGGAAGTTTCACCACACTGCCTATATTCCCTGGTGTACTGGATTTGCAGGTTAGTAAATGTCAATCTCCTGTCCACGTAGGGAGTCGTTGAGGATTAAGGTCATGGTTCGTGCATTATCAAACCCACCTTCTGAATCTGTAGCCCACTGAATAGCACTCTTTCCTAAGACTTCTTGAACTGGTTGGAGCTGTCTGAAGGAATATAGGAGGTCTCCCTCAAGACAGTCTCAAAGCTGGCTAATTAAGAATAGTGTTGTGTTCAGATCACACTCAGTACAGGTTGGGTGAGTCTCACCAAAATCCAAATAGAGAGAGTAAAAATTTAAAAAAGAGACACTAGAACATCCCAGAGAAAAGGAGAGATAGGAAGACATTAAAGGAACAGGATAATAAAGAGGAGAGTGAGGGGGAGACACACAGAGACAGAGAGACAGAGAATGCTAGAGGAAGGGAAAAAAAGGCTTAAGAACAAAGAGGATGTGGAGACAAAGGCAACAAAAGATGAGAAAACATGAAAATAACTTGAAAAAATACCAAATTAAAGAATGTAAGGACATATTTAGTCATAGGATTGGGAGGGTAATTCTAGAAACAAAACCAAAAAAGTCCTCCTGAAGCTTAAAATTCACTTGAAAAACTCTCTAAGTTTAAAATTTCCCTGGAGGCACTGTAATAGAAATGAGCTTTTAAGTGCTATATCTACTTTTTTTTTGGATGGGGGGGGTGTCTCCTTAGGGACTGTCTCAGAGAGATGATTTATTGTCTCTAATATTTAAAGTGACAGGGACAATTTTGAAAGACCTGCTGTCGTGGTGCTGGCATCACAGTATTAGAAATTACAGAATAGCACCAGGCATTGGGCAGCTTGGCATGGGGCTTCTCTCTAACCTTGATCTATGTAGCTGACAGGAGAGTGAATGCACGCTGACCAGTGATATGAGAGAGCAAGACACAAATCTATTGACTGGAGGTTTTAATTAGAGTTCAGCATTAAGATTGTAATTGTACTTCTGGAAGAGACAGTGAATATGAACCATTAACATATATAGCCAATTGTAAATAGATTTATGAACCTTTCTTTCTACCGTTTCCTAGATCTGAAATGCTTCCTCCTACCCTATATCTTTGTTCTCTCCAATTCTACACAGCTTTCAAATCTCAGCTAAAATGCTAAATAATGATAATCATAATCATAGTTATTGTAGTGAAGATAAAAACAGTAATAATGATCCCATCTATATAGAACTTCAAGTTTTGTAAGACTTTACATTCATTCTTTCATTTGCTTTTCTCAGTTTTCCTGAGAGGTAAGTGAAA
This sequence comes from Pseudocheirus occidentalis, assembly GCA_028646575.1. Classification (NCBI taxonomy): domain Eukaryota; kingdom Metazoa; phylum Chordata; class Mammalia; order Diprotodontia; family Pseudocheiridae; genus Pseudocheirus; species Pseudocheirus occidentalis. Next base: position 251,434,881 of record CM053596.1, read on the forward strand.
TAATTTTCCCTTTTTTTACATATAAGGAAACTGAGACTTAGAATTGTTAAATAATTTGCTTAGGGTCACACAAATCATAAGTTTGTGTGAGGCAGCATACTGACTGAGGTCTTGTAGAAGCCAAATCTGGCCCACTACTGAATAATATATCAAGCCTTTATTAATCACGCACAGCCAGAAATAATCTCTCCCTCTGAAGATACTGTATATCAGTCATATAGTTTGAATTGTATGTATGCAAATCATTCAATGTATGCAAGGTAGTATGTCTTATCATCTTTCCTACTAAACAGCAGTCTGGTTTCTGCCCTCATCACTCAACTGAATGGGCTCCCGCAAGCCTAACAATGACCTCTTAATTGTCAAAGCTGATTGACTTCTTCTCAGTTATCATATTCTTTCTTTGACCTCTCTGCTCCATTTGACCCTGTTGTTCACATTCTCCACCTGGATGTTTTCTCTTGCCTGTGTTATTGTGACCCTACTCTCTCCTGCTTCTCAAATCCCCAACCAGTCTTTTATGTTCTGCTTCACTGGATCATCATCCATATTATGCCAATTAATTAGGGGTGTTCCACAAGAGTCTTTCATTGTCCTCATCCCTCTATGGAATTCTCTCTCTCTTTCTCTGTTTTAGGTTTCAGATTTTTTTGGTTAAATTACCATCTTTATGTAGATAACTCATAAATATGGATTCAGTCTTAGTTTATATCCTGAAATCCAGTCTCACATTACTAACTGCCTATTGGGCATTTAAAACTGTAGGTTGTGAAAATATCTTAAAATGACCATATCTATAACAGAACATAACTTTTCCCCTAAACACTTCCATTTTCCAAACATTCCAATTTCTCTCAAAAGTCTCACCATTCTTCCATTCTCCCTTGTTTATATCTGTGATATTATGCTCAGCTCATCTCTTGGCCTCACTGCATATTCAATCAGTTGCCAAACTTTGATCTTTCTGTCTCCACAGCATCACTCAAATCTGATCCATTCTCTCTATTTATGCAGGCATGGCCTTGTTTTTAGGCCATTGTCACCTATTGCCTAAACTAGGAGTGGGGGGAACCTGTAGCTTCAAGGCCATATGTGGCCTTTTTGGTCCTTGTGTTTGGCATTTTGACTGAGTCCAAGTTTTACAGAATAAATATTTTTGTTTAGGGGATGTGTTCTGTGACATTTGGATTCAGTCAAAGGGCCACATTTAAGGATCTGGAGAGCCACATGCAGCCTCAGGGCTTAGGTTCCCCACCCCTGACATAAACTATAAAAATGTTCTCCTAATTGGCCCCCCTGCCGTGAATCTAATTCTGCTGGGAAGGTGATTTTCTTAAGCACAATTCTGCCCATGTAACCCATTCTACCTGCTCCCTTCAAGCATACACAGTCAGCAAATTCCAGTGACTCATTCTTGTTTCTAGGACAAAATAGAAACTCTTCTTCTTAGCTTTTAAAGACATCCTCAACCTATCTTTTTAGCCTCATTGTACTTTATTTCCCTTCTCTTATTCTGTGATCCAGCCAAAATGGCCTTCTGTCTATTTCTCATACACAGCATTCTATTTTCTGTCACTGAGAAACAGTGGGCAGGAAATTTGTGGACTTGAGGGCCCATGTGGCCTTCTAGGTCCTCGGGTGCAGCCTTTTGACTGAGTCCAAGTTTTATAGAACAAATCCTTTTATTAAGGAGATTTGTTCTGTGAAGTTTGGATCCAGTCAAAGCACTTCACTTGAGGACGTAGGGAGCCACATGTGGCCTAGAGACCACAGGTTCCCCAACCCTGAACTAGGTCATTCCCCAGACCTTACATGAACTCTCTCCTTACTTCTCCTTCATAAAGTTCCACTCTTCCTTCAAGATGTAGCTGAAACATATCCTACATGAATCCTATCTTGATCCCTCCCAACAGTTAATGTTATTCCTCCCAAATTGTCCAGTGTCTAAGTAATTGAAGCTTCTTTTAGCTTCTTAATATTTATTCTTCGGTACATACTGATACATATGTTTGTGATGCCCATTACAGTGTCGGCTTCTCGAAAGTAAAGATTGTTTCATTTTTCTATTTGTATCACCCTCACCTACTATAATGCCTGGTAAATGCTTCATAAATTCTTATTGATTCATTGATTTTGGCTGTAAGATCCTTGAGGGAATAGACTGTATTGTTTTTCATCTATACATCTCTAGCACCTATCAGCATGGTTTTTCTTGTGATTGGTTCACAATACTTATTGTTGAATAAATGAATGAATCCTTCAATTCTTTTTGTAAACAGCCGTCGTATCTCAGTTTCGATAATAAATGTCGCTTATCAAATTATAAGTGTTTAAATCTCAAATGCCAGTCCTTCTTTCTGTCACCTCTAGCTTTTAGTTTACCCATCACTGATAGAGAACCAACTATTTCCAGATCAAAATACAGCAAATAACTTCCTCATTTTCATGAGAAATCTATGACATTAGATCAAAAAGCCATCGTGCTTTTCAGGATTTTAAATGAAATGCTACCTGATGTTGTTGTTGTCATTATCATCATTATCAATGTTATGCAGCAATATGTAAATTGCTTGAGTTTTTTTTCCCCCCTAAGCCTAATGATCCCTTGTGTTTGCTCTTCTTTCTTGTAGACACAGGAGGTAGCTTAATTTTAAATTCATAGAGGATTCTGTGACTAGAATTTCTCCAATCATGATGTTCTTTCAGGCTGTTAGGTTAGGTCAAGTTTAATATTGTGGTGGGGACAGTACAAAGTGGCCTGCTGCCTCTGCTAGCCTCCTTGCTTATGAGAAAATGTGAACATAAAGAACTAAAGCCCATTGCCCCAAATTCAGCAATAGTACAACAGTAACAGAAGAGATGTGATAGGCCCTCCCAGCACCTGAAATCCTTGGATAATGTAAGCTTACTAAGCCATATTGCCTCCACTCCAAGGTATGTAACTCATGTTTTCCCTTTCCCCAACATACTGAGGTCTATATTGGGGACCTCTCTCTCTCTCTCTCTCTCTCTCTTTCTCTCTCTCTCTCTCTCTCTCTCTCTCTCTCTCTCTCTCTCTCTCTCTGTACATATTCCAAGTCAAATCTTAACATACTCTTTGTATCTTTTACACGTTTCCCTAATTTTCAGTTATGTTTAGTTAAAGGCAGGTTTTAGTAGTGGGAAAGTGAGGGTAGTAATTGGAAATTTCATGGAAAGGGAAGAGTTGATTTTTATCCTTGGCCGAACATTAGCTGCCTCTCCTCCTCCACCCACCTCTATAATTTCCCACAACTTATAGGAGAAACAGTTTGTGTATCAAGAACTCTAAGAGCTGAGGGAGATGCCTCTCTGACCCTCTTGGCAATTGCAGACTCCTCCCTTTGATCTTCTTCCCTCTGTTAATTCCAAACACAACAGGCTGCTTTGCATGTTTTAAGTGCTGCATGATGTTTCCACCTATAATCAGTCTGAGCATCCTGCTTCCCCCAATCAGCCTCTGTACTTAATTGACCAATAGAGCTCGACATATGGAGGATTGAATCACAAACCCAAATCAGCAGTTGTCAGAGCAGATTAATTCAAACAGGAGGCAACAAAACACTTGTTTTTTTTTTCTTTCACTCTCAGTTTTGGCCATCTGATGAAAGAAATGATTATTAATATCTCCAGCTGTGCCCTCAGGCAGATGCCAACAACTTCCCTGTGCTGCTCCCTACCTCCCTGTGTCCCTTAAACCTGTCTTCTTGTGATACCTTCTGGCCTTCTTGTCAACCAGGTGGCACCAGGGATAACCCTGGCAAGAGTAGCTAAGAGAAATACTGCCAAACAGCACAGACCATAATGGCCTTGGGGTAGCTCTCTCAGTGAAGGTCACACCTTTGAAACAGCAAAAGAAAATCTTGCATTTCTGCTTCAGTGATAGAAGAGGAGAATACCAGTAACATGGGTAAAATCACCAACATAGGGACAAGTAAAGTCTTCTATTCCTAGCACCTGAATAAAATCAATGGTATCTAAGGAGGAAAAAAAAAGAAATAAAACTAGGTCTATCTAGATTATGAAAGGCCTGGAAAACCAAGGAAAATAGCATTGATCTACAACTAGAAGAGACCTCAGAGGAAGACATTGAGACCTAAGGAAGAAACAAAAATGACTTGCCCAAGGTCACCGAGGAAGTAAAAGTCAGAAAAAGTAAAACTGGATCTTCTGAATTCAGACATTCATCTTTCTGTCCCCCTGGACCTGAGATTATCTTGGAGCCACTAGAGATTTAGGAGGGAGGGGGGAACTAAGACAGGATAGAACTGTTTTTTGAGGAAAATTCATTTGGCTGAAGAAGAAAGGATGTTACTTATACCAATATCATTTATCAAAGGTCTATAATTCTAGCTCCTATGGTCAATAAATCAGTCAACAAGCATTTTGTTTGTTTTGGCAGTTCTCTTTATTTCAGGTTAACAAGCGCTATAAGAATGTCAAATCAGGAACCCAAAATTCACCTGAAAGTTCAGAGAATATCAGTTTTTACATCTCACTCACTTTACAATCTACACTACACTCTATTTTGACTACAGGCTCAAGGAAGAATTTTAAAAAGGATCCATGAAGGCCTGACTTGGAAAATGAACCCTTCTGTTTCTTAATATTATCAGGAAGAGATTTTATTGTTGCTTTTGTCCTTCATTCTCAAAGAAGACCGTGATGTCAGGGAAGTGATGCCATGACCTGCAAATGAATTGGATTTAAGTGAGAGGCCTGTGCAAGGTCATTGGAGTCACTTTCTCCTCCAAAGATATCTGGGTCTAGTGGCAAGATATAAATCAGGATGACTGGAGATGGCTCTCCTTTGAATTTTTATTCACGAAGTTTCTAAGCATATTGCCTTAATGCCAAATATCAAGTGTATTTATCCCCTTGCTTAGAAGAATTTGAAATCCAGGGGAGAGCTCAATCTCCAAAGCCAGTCTTCTGCAAAGAAGTCTCACAGAAAAAAAGTCCTGAGTTGTTAGGTCATCATAAAACGTTGATGTATAAGGTTAGTGGTATTCATGACCCCAAAATACCAACACACCAGGTCCTGCTGAATGAATTTGACTCAAATCTTCTCTCAGCCAAAGTAAAGCAAAGTTTATTAAAAGTTCACCATAATGGGTTGGCTCTTAAGGAGCCTTGGTATCTGTGTTGCTTGCGTTGTGCGAGCAGGCCAGAATCATCTGACACAGAGTAACTCTGAGCTAGATCATTCTCTGGCTCAACAAGCATTTATCCAGAACTTTTTGTTGTTATTATATGGTCATTTTTTTTCAGTAATAGCTGACTCTTCATGATCCCTCTTGAGGTTTTCTTGGCAAAGATACTGGAGTGGTCTGTCATTTACTTCTCTAGTAGACTGAGTCAAACTGAGGTTAATTGACTTGGCCAGGGTCACAGAACTAGTCTGAGACTGATTTTGTCTGAGACTGGATTTGAAGTCATCTTCCCAACTCCAGACCTATTCACAGAATCACCTGCCTATTTCCAATTTTATTCAATATAATTCAATAAATAGTTATTTATTAAGTGCTTGATAAACATATGATTCAGTCCTAGACCCATTAGCAATACAAAAAATATATCATATATAATGTAATAATAATAATAATATATAATATATTTCATATTATATAGCATATGTATTAGATATATTATATATAATTTATATATTTTCTTCTTTGTATCCCTAATTCCTCAAGGAATTCATATTTCACTCATTTGCACACACACACACATAAATGAGATAAAAAAATAATGCAAATCTGTTTTAGGAAGAAGAAGATGGAAGCAACTGGAGGAGGAAGGAGAACAGGAAAAAGCCTTATGTAGGAAATGGTCCTGGTTGGTACATTTGGTAGGAAACAAGTGTTTATAAGAGATAGAACTGAGATGTGGGAACATTCCAGGCATGAGTCAAGTCTTGTACAAAAACACTGGTAGAGGGTCACATTAATGCAGCTGCACAATAGTGTGCGTGTGATAATAGTTGATAATATGACATATAGGCAAATCAGGAAATGCAACAAAAAGTTTGGTTGCCCACAAAAGAGACTCTGAAGGCAAACTAAAGAGGAACAAACATTTTCTTACCCTTCCTTCCTCTTAAGTGAAATCCACTCTTTTCTATATTGCTATCTCACAATCAACTCACTGTGCACTAAAGTGCTTTTTCCCATTCTAGTGTATATCCCAGAAGCCCCTAACCCAATTGAAGACACTCATCTTTACAGTGGGAACATATTTAAGATAACAGTCAGTATTATATATGCTGGAAAGTTTGTAAAACATTTTGTAGCTGTCTTCTTTGATCCTCACAGCAGCTGTGGAAGGTAAGTGGTTTTATTATTCCTAGTTTACAGATGAAGTAATTGAGACTGTGAGAGGTAAAGGAGTTGTCCAGGGTTATGAAGCTAGTAAGTGTCTGTGGCAGGATTCAAACTCAGGTCTTCATTACTGCAGGTTTAACAATACATCCACTCTGCCACCTAACTATCCTGGAGGTTCATCTTGACCAGTCATTCTTCTCCCACTAGCAAAACCTTGGGCCTTTCCAGGGCTTGCTGTGAAGGTCAAAGTACCAGTATCTCTTAGACTGTCTGACTTTGTCCCCTTTACCTCTTTGTCCTGCCCTCACCGCCTGCTCAGAAAAAAAAAGAAAAAGAAAAAAACACTCATATGCTGTGTCCCTGATATCAGCTCCAAGACAAGCACATTTTATATTTCACTCTGAAGTCTGATGACAGCCAGAAAGAAATTAGGTTCTCTTCCCCCCCACACCCCATTCCACTCACCCCTGCTGCCATTAAGTAATGTGGAAATGACTAGAAATGGATAATAAGAGAGGCATGAAACGAGCTTGAGGGTGGTTGAAGACGGTTGTATCCTTGGGGAGGAGCAGAGAGTGAGTGTACATGAGGGGAGGACTGGGGAAGGAGGAAGGAGGGGAGGGCAACAGCTGTCTCCTAGAGCTGCACAGGTGTAGGGGTGCTCATTAGGTTCCCACAGGCTCTGTCATTAAGGCTGTGGCAGCTGTTGTTGAATGTGACTGGCACAGCCACAGGGGAGGCAGTAAACCCGGCTTAATGTTCAGAGCACTGGTGTGGCTCCAGTGGGCAGGAGAAAGCAGAGCTGGACTTCCTGGCTAGAAAGTCAGCTGCCATGTCTCCTGACTTCCAGGAGTCTCTGCTTTGTTCCTAATCTGCCTCCTTATTTCCTTTAGGGTCTCCCAACTCCCTTATACTTGGACAAATTGTGTGTGTGTGTGTGTGTGTGTGCACGCGCATGTGTGTGTACACACATAGACATGCATATGTGCATATAGATATCTATACACATATCTATATGTTTATACATGACAGAAATATACCTATATTAATGTATAGGTAATAGCTATATATATGTCCTAGCCTCTGAATCCCTTTCCTGGATAACTGGAGAAGGGGAAAAAAAAATCCAGAAAACATAACATGGTCTAAAACCCTTATAGAGTTTGACTAACTTAACCTTTCCTATAGCATTTATACCTACAGAGTCATTAACAATAAACAAAAATCCATGTAGGCTAAGTCTAGAACAATAAAGGACGCTAATGAGCATATTAGACTATGAGCTGCTTGAGAGCAGGGATGATTATTTTTCTTTTTCTTTTTTTGCTAATCTCCAGCACTTAGTACAGCTCCTAGCACATAGTAAATGCTTAATGAAGGATAATTTATTAACTGACTGAATTCATATCAGTGGAAACAAAACACAGTTTTTTGGGAAACGGTCATCTAGCCCGTTTTATTTTGTCTACACTAAAGTTTTATTAAAATGCGACATGCTGAGCCTTGACTAGTCATAACTGTACTTGGCAGGGATTTGTTTGCTGATGGTTGGCCATTGTGGCACAAAGTTTGGTTGGATAGTTGGATCTTGGGTAGAGCTGCACTGGTAAAGGAGATTAGTGGTATCCCTCAGAGAGTAGAGCTCTTGGTCATGGATAGCATGAGGGGTCAGGCAAGACTCTTGAACATAGACATAATGGCAATGGACCCTGGGAACAGCAGTTTGAGGAGATTTATTGTAAATAAATATATAATAAATATATAAATAAATAGATTAAAAGATAAAGTAAAATTATGCAGTGAATATAACAAACAGCATTTGCTTGGAGTCAGAAAACCTGAGTTCAAATCTGTCTCTGTTCTTATTAACCATTTTGACCTTTGGTTTCCTTATCTGTAAAATGAGAGGGTTCAAATAGATGGTCTTTCAAAGTCTGTTCCAGCTCCAAATCTATGCTCTTATGGGGCAGGGGAGTGGGAGGGACAAGTCCCTGCTTCCCAGAGTGGAAACATTCCCCACCACAGGAAATAAATATCTCCTAACCCTTTAATAAATCTGGAATAAAATCCTTTTTAGTGAACAGCCAGTGTCATTTCTCCTTCCTTTCTTCTTTAACCAATATCACAAATTCTTGGATTTGTCACTCCCAAACAAGAATGAATTGAATAATCAATCATGATGAAATGAGAGCTTTGCATTTTTTCCCTTACATTTCTACTACTTTTTGAGGGTGAGATGACACAGAAAGTCATTCTATATTATATCCACATCCAGAAAGAAAAAACAGAGATGTAAATAAAGTGCCAGTAGAATGATAGTTCAATGTCTAATTCTAAACATTGTAAAGTCAACAGCAACTTAGTACCTTACTTCCCCAGGGAACTTTGCAAAGACTTCTATGTTATTCATGGGTCAAACATTTTATGTCTCGTGGTTTGCTGCATATCCATTTAAGCCCAAGTTTCTATGCCTTGACTTGTAATAAAACACTAGAACCATCCATTGTAATTCTAGAATCACAACCTCTCTCCCCCTAGGTTACATATCTAGACAAGAGGACATCTACTTTATATACCTCTATCTGCAGCAGTCCTATGACCTCATCTCTGGTGGCCTTCACTCATGGAAACCACCAAGACACCATATTTTATCCTAAATAATTTAATTCAGTTCAACAGAAAATATATTATGCGAAGTCACAGTCCTCTGCCCTTTAGGATTATGTATAGTGCAATTAATGTTTAGGGGAAATGGAATTTTTGAGACAGGTCAAGGATTCCTAAGACTCTTCCTAAGCATCACAAATGTCTTTAAACAACACTTGAATGATCGATCACGTGCTCCCAGGAATCTATCAGCCTTCTAAGAACAGTATGAGTTCTGAGTGTTTCTGGTAAAAATTATCTATATTCACAGAGGTTTTCTTTATCCTTCCATGACTTAGGAAAAAGTACATGGGATGGTGGATTGAAAAAGAACAGTAGAATGAAAGTCAAAGCCCAGAATTCAAGTTAATTTGTTTACATTTGTGTGGTGGCTCCCATACAAAAGTGTTCTGGTTCAGTCTGTACCAGTAAGCTTACTCTTGGGGCCTGTGGTGCCTTCTTGGGGGTATGAATGTCAGAGAGTAAATATACCAAGTCTTCAGTTCCAGGTGATCTTCTGTGTAAGTTGCTTGGAATCTGTTATGTCTGTATTTCTATTCCTAGTACTTAGCATGGTGCACAGAACATAGTAAGCATTTATTAAATGTTTATCTAGCTACAAATCCATCTAATACCCATAACAGATTCTCTTTTACCTTTCACTTCTACTTTGGGAAAGTGGGGTTTTTTAATATCAATAAATGGAATCTCCTTTGAAGTCACTGAAAATATCAAATATCCAAGAGGTTCTCAGCATTTAAAGGAAAACTGGCTCAAATTAGCTTTAGGAAATATAATTTCCATATGACTTAGAGATCATTAAACTTCCTAAAAGTTGGAGCTGTCTTAAAATGAAATAAAGAAGCAAATCATACTTTAGTAGAAATGGAGATGTTAAAGTGGAGGCCAGATGAATATTCTGTTTTAAAGGTGATTACTGCATTTCAACTGATGTAAGAATAGATGACCTTTAAGTCTCAATCTATTGAAAAGATTCTATGAAATGTGACATAGACCACAACTTTAGGGAAGAAATTCCATGAATATGTATTCAGTGTCGACTATATGCTAGGCCTTGGAGCAGGCAGAAAGAGAGAGAGAGAAAGGAAGGAAGGGAGTGAGGGAAGAAGGAAGAAAGGAAGGAAGGAAAGAAGGAAGGAAGGAAGGAAGGAAGGAAGGAAGGAAGGAAGGAAGGAAGGAAGGAAGGAAGCCACCACCCCCAAGGAACTTACAATCTATTACACATATTTAATTACCCATGCTTTGCTTTAAATATAGAATTTCAACATGATAAATTCAAAAGTAATATATTAGAAAACCTAGCTCTTGGAAAACAGCTTGTATGCAAAGAATGCCAAGAAAATCAGGTCACATAAGCTCCCAAACATGAGGAAACCCACATGAGAACAGTATCCTTTGTGTTAAAACATTGTTATTTTTTTACTGATGCAAATATATAAGTCTCATTTTTTTCAAGAAACTGGGAGAATTTTATTTTCAGTGTCTCAAAGTTGATCTGCAAACATCAGCTGAAATTCTGAGCATGGCTCCCTGAAAGTCACTAATAAGAGTCAGTAGGGTCACCAGTATCTGTGGGGGAATGAGAAGAAACCTATTTGTCATTAGAGAGGTATGAAAACCAAAATGAGTAGTCAGCTTGTCACTAGTCTCAGGATGGTCCTGTTTTTAGTATAACAACAGTGAATTTTGTGGGATATTGACAAATCCCCAGGTCACTTTTCTGTATAAGGAAGACATGAATTATGGTCAACACTATGCCAAGCTAAGCCATCATGTTTGCTCTATTAAACAGTAAACCCACTGCTGACTCTAGAAGGGAAGGAACCACAGAATTGGTCTCTGAGTATTTGTTCATTGATCAGATGTTGTGATAGTAAACCAATAAACTTTCCCTCTCTGAAGAATTCTAACTAGTGCAATAGCAGATATACTATAAAGGATAGCATTTCTAGAACTACTTGGTGTTATCACAATGCAAGTTATTTAATGTCCTATGGATGATTTGACATTAAGATATAAATCATTTAGTATAAATTATTTCAATAAGTGTGAATTTGAAAAGGCAGAATAGAGAATGGTTTGGAGTTATAGGTGGAGTATTCTTGCCTCTCTTTAGTATTTAATGTGGTTATCTAAGTAAGGATAATTCTGTTTCCTGATGTTTTCTTTTCAATAATCCTTGAGAGCTCAGTCTGGGATTTAAAGACAGCATTGGTCTCATGAAATCATCAACATACATGTATTAAGCAGATATTATGTTTTAGGCAGGGCATTAAGCCCTGGAGATACCAAAAAAGGGGGGGTCAAAAACAGACCCTGCCCTCAAAGAAGTTAAAATCTAATGGTTGACACAAGTAAATTACTTACAGAGAAGTTACATAGGATAAATTGAATACACCCTAAGAAAGATAGTAGTGTTAAGGTTAACCAGAAAGGTTTCTTGAAGAAGTTGGGCATCTTTAATATTTTTATCCTTGTTAAGTATATCTCAATTAACCTTCTATTTTTCATATCTCTAATTCAGTCCTCCATTAAAAGAAATAAGGGTGTGTGGGGCCAGATCTAACTCAGAGAGTTTTGGTGAATTTAGGGTTAGGACTGGATCTAAATGAATAATTTGTAAACATTGAATATTTAACTTGAGAAGGTTTATTAACACTACCCTGGAAAGAATATTCATCAGGGATACAGTGTATTCAAGTGGATTCTCCTCTCCTTCTTATTTATTATCAGGCAAGTAAAGTCAGAAAGGCACATCAAGCCTTGGGACTAATCCCAGCACCAGGGGAATGGGACGTTTGTGATTAGGTGACCAGTAAGTAATGTCAGTATTTTGGATCTTAGTCCATCGGGGATCAAGATCAATTCATGCATTGATCAATTAACATTTGTTAACTACCTACTGTGAGCCAGGCTCTGTGGAAAACATTGGGAATACAAAAAAAGAGGCAAAAGAAATTCCCTGACCTCGAGGAGCTTACAGTATCACGAGGGAGACAAAATGCAAACAACTATATACAAAGTGAGCTACATACAGGAGAAATATGAGATAATTAACAGGGAAAACACTAGAATTAAGAGCATCAGGGAAGCTTCCTATAGGAGACAGGCTTTTCACTGGGAAGCCAAGGAGGTCAGTAGTTAAAGTGAATTAGAGAGAGTATTTCAGGCATGGGGTAGCTAGAGAAAATGCACAGTCAAGTGATGGAGTGTTTCATTTGTAGAACACCCAACAACCCAGTGTCATTGAATCAAAGAATAGTGTTAGAGAGTAAGGTAGAAGAAGACTGGAAAGAATAAGTTTCATTGCATTTTAGGAGAAAAAAAGAGCAGTCAAAGCTACACAGAGTAAGTGTAGCCCCTATCATATTAGACTGCCTCGCACTCTCCAGACTAAGAGATTCAGCCTATTTTTCATTATCATTAAGATGAGGTAGGCAAGTGGAAAGGACATTCGCACATCTGCTTTGCCAAGGGTCTCTGAGAACAAAATTTTTAATATTATTCCTGAAATGACAAACTCATGATCTTTTATTGGAGTTTCAAAATCCATTGATAACAATGGCACAGCTTTCCAAACTGTCTAGAAATGAAGGAGAAAACAATCATATCTTTAGTCTCACACCTTTTTTCATGGACATTGGTTTAAATAATCCTCTAGAAAACCTCATCATGAACTTCATCTCTTGCTTATTGATGATATACCATATCCTCATATCTGGTTCTGCCTCCTCATATCTCCATGTCTCTGCACATACCATCCACCACTTATGGAATGTTCTCCCCATTTCTTTTTCCCTTGAATTCTTTCCCTTTAATCCAAGCTCTCAGCTCAAGTGACAACACCTCTATGAAGCTTTTTTTTTTAGATCCTCCAAATAGAAGCAATTCGTACATTCAAGGGACCATAGATTTAGAGGTGGAAGAGACTTTGGAGACTAATCACACTGCTCATTTTATATATGAAGAAACTGAGTCCCAAAGAGGTTAAGTAACTTGCCAATTTTACAGATACCAAGTAAATGAGGCAGAATTTGAACCAAGAATTATCTTTCCTTCAATTGGTTACAGCAATCTATTCTATTTCTTCTATGCACTTTTCATATTATAATTTATATTATACTTCTCTTTAGAATTGTCCATGTCCCTTTTTTGGAGTTTAACTTACTTAAGGCAGAAGCTACATCATTGTATCTCCAGAGTTCAGCAAAGAACTTTCCATATAGGATGTACCCCAGAAATATTTGTAGAACTGAATTTTAAAATTCTAGAGACCTGAGTTTCCAGAGAATCCTCTGGAATCCAGAGTTTGTGATGGATTACTTTATCTAAAAATGTGATCCAAAATTTCAATTTGGAAAGATTCTCAGAAATTTAGAACAAGAAACAGGGAGAGTGTTTTGTTTTGCTAACTTGCTAAATATATAGCAATATATGCAATTATGTTTTTTTTTATTTCTTAGATATTGAAATATTTGTTTTTGTTGGTAATAAATAAATACACAATTTTTACAAAAGGCAATTATAAATAAAGGATAACAGATTATCTTGTCCAACATATTCATTTCAATTCTGACAAATGAAATGATTTCCTTATGGTCACAAAACTAGCAAGTAGCAGAGCTAAAAAAAATTGTATGTGGATTCTCTAATTCCAAATGCAGGGAGAGTTCTTTTCTCACAAAAATTCTAATTTTCAAAAAACTTGTTGGAAGCCATAACTTTCAACAAGATATATAAGAATCATTTCATTTTCTTTCCAGATCAACAAATGAAATATTCACAAATTTACATTTTCCCACTGAAACATGAAATATCTCACCTCTATGTGGTATTTTTCCTTATGAGGTGATTATTTTTCTTTGTCATATTTTGTCCAGAATGTTCCTGACAGACTTGGACTTCTGAGCTCAGCTTATACAACTGTGCATGGATTAGCTATGTTATAAAAGTAAATTCATTTAGTTATTTTTTTAAATACATAACAGATGGCCAGATAGGCCCTTTTATAGGGTAATACAGCATCCATTTGGAGAACTGTTCAAATGGCTACCAATGGTGAAGAAAATAAGGGAAAGAGAGATAAAGCAGAGTTTAATCCCACCCACCTTTCATCTCCTCCCAAGAAATATATTTGAAATAACACCCACCATGTTTCTGAAGAGGAAGAGTTCACAGTGTCAAACTAGTTTATATGAATGGTTCCATAGTCAGAAAGACATTGAATCATCTAACATTTACGACCTCTCTTTTTAGACAGCAAACCCCTTTCAAAATGTTAACAGTTGACACAAAAACGAGAGTACCATTCACCATATGCCACTTATTGTATTTTTTTTCCTCTTGCTGTGAAAGTTCTCTCACCATATTTCCTGGTGCTTTTAGGATACACATAGTCTCAGGGCTTCCTGGAACATAAGGGGTCTTTAGAGGTTTCCAGTTCATTTCAGAATCTGCCAGAATGACTGTGATTTATAAGGATGCTAGAGCTTGGAGACCACTGTGATCCCAGTGCAAACAATTTGGTATACTTTCAGCTTGAAAGGCACAGGACTACCATATTCTTAATACCTTAGTGTGACCCCCAAAGACCTGGTCAGCCCCTATATGGCTTCCTACAACCATAAGCACAGGCACTTACTATCTCACAAAAATGAACAAGGTTAGATAATTGTCTAGCTTTCAGCTAACAGTTATTTGGTAGAAAAGGATTATCCTTCAACTGAAAAGGGTTGTTGTTGTTGTTGTTGTTGTTGTTGTTGTCAGCAGTAGAACTTAACTTATCTGCCTCCTCCCCTGTAATATTCCAGAATACCTTCACTCTGAGATGAGTTAACAATTCCCTCTCATGTGTTATGTTGTAAAATGACATCACAGATTAAAGCAGAACAAAACATACAGCAACAAAACCCAACTCTTATAGTTATTTTATTTGAATTCTATGCACCTGCAGTCTAGTTGACATATATAGTTGAATAGTTTAATGGTATTCATTAGGTGCTCAACCAAGCTCACTTTACATTATCTTCTCTCTTCCGTCTTCATTCTAGCCAGACTTGCTGCTTCTCATACATGGCACGCTATCTCCTGGTTCCATGTTTTTGCACAGCATGGAAGCACATGCTGGTAATGTATTCCCCCCTCCCTTCCAACTCATAGACTGCCAAACTTCCTTGAAACCTCAGTTCACACATTATATTCTACATGAACTCTCTCCTGGTTCTCCCCATTTGTTAGTGAGATCCTTTCCTTCTAAAACTCTTTCTTGTTTGATTTGTTGTCAATGTTGCATATGTTTATATGTGTGCCTGTTTCTCCCCATTCGAATATAATATCCTTAAGTCAAGACTAGTTGACAGGCACTGGGCCAAGAGCTAGAAATACAAAGAAAGGGTGGAAGAGGAAGGCAGGGATTTTTCCATTCTTATTTTTTTATCCCCAGGTACTTAGAATAGTGCCTAAAACATAGGAGACACTTAAAAGTGCTTTATAGATTGACTGATGATCCCTAAAATCAGTTTCTAAAAAGAAGAAAGTCATCATTATTAAAAAGGCTAATAGATTTTAAAATCCTCTTGGTTCACCACAACTTTCACCAGTGTCTATAAGATCATGATCCTTCCTCACATTTGCCATTATTAATTCCCTCCTGTGAGTTTATAATTGGCATGCATGGGGCTTTGCTTCAAGATACCAATATGGGAAAGAGGGCTTCCTCCTTGTAATGACCATCATTCTCCACAGACACATACTGCCATGAGACATAACTACCTCTGGAACCTACACTCAGGGTGTCCCTATTGTCACGCTCTTATCTCAAGTCTACCTTTCCACTTACCACACCGAGCTTGTATTAGGACAAGGGCCAAATTAACTTCTGATTTCATGTATACTTGGATTGAGCTCACTGTCATACCTGTGTCCTACCTCCTTACTGTCCTCTGCACTGTTCCTTTTGCCAAACTCCATTCTGCAAAACTTCTTTCCATATCATGAGGTCCCTCATAGTCCCATAAAAACAAGAAGTTAATTCCTTGAAAACTTAATTAAAAGGTCATAGAAAGGAGAAATATATCTCTCAAACTTGCATTCTGATTTGTCTTAAATCTTGGCTATATGTGAACATAATTTGCCTGGTAATTAAATCCATTTAAATAATAAACTGTGTAATAGGGGATGGGGTAGGTTCTTACCTAACACCTCATTAACCTGTTCCAAGGCCTTGCTAGCAGGACAGGGTCAAGTCAGCTCTACATTATCGAATATGCTACCCATGAATTAAAAGGAACTGGCATTCCTTTATTAAGTTTGCCAAAACAGTAGTCTATGATTCAGAACTGGGTATATTCTAATTTCAGATGTGTCTCATGTTGATTTGAAATCTTTTAGACTGTGCATTTAACTTCTTCAAATGTTAGATGAAATGAAAAGGTTGAAGCTAGTATGTGTTTCCTACCATGTCTCTATGAGATAGTCAATAAGTATTTTTGAGTATTCACTCTGTGCCTAACAATGAAGTAAACATTGGAAATATGAAGAAAGGCAAAGAATTCTTCCTTCTCTCAAAAACCGTACATTCTAATGAGCATAACAGTAAGTCTTGCGTGTAATAATTAAGTAACAATGTTGATATCCACATGACATTTAAAGGATTATCATTAATAAGAACAATAACTAGCTCTTAAATAGTTTAGAAAGCATATTGAATGTAATCTCTCATTTGATCTTTAAAATAACTCTGTGAGGAAAGTGTTAGCATTATTAAAACTCCCATTTTGCAGATTAGTAAACTGAGGCAAACAGAGGTTAAGTGACTTGCCCAGGGTCACACAGATAGTGAGTGTCTGATGTCAGATTTGAATCGAGGTCTTTCTCACTCCAAGTCCAGTACACACTAGCCACATTAAAAATGAACCAAATATTGGTTTTTTGTAGGGTTTACAAAGGAATTATCATCTCAGTCCTTAGCACAACTGTGTGAGGTAAGGTAACATAGCCATAATTCTTCCCATTTTAGGGATAAGGAAACTGAATCTCAAGAAAGAATAAGCCATTTTGTCATATTCTCAAAGCCTGATACTTTTCCTACTATACCAGGCAACCTATTTATCTAGCAGCTGCTAAGACTTGGCATTCAGATAGATCTTTTAAAGGGTTCATCATAAGAAGCATCATTTGTTGTTCAATTCCAAATCTTCATGACTCAATTTGGGGGTCTTCTTAGCAAGGATACTGGAGCATTTTGCCATTTTGTCCTCCAGCTCATTTTACAGATGAGAAAACAAACAGGATTAAATGACTTGTTCAGGACCACACAGTTAGCAAGTGTCTAAGGACAAATTTGAACTCAGGTTCGCCTGACTCCGGGTCTGATACTCTTTGGATTGTGACACCCAGCTAGAAAGAGCATTGAACTTTAGAATCAGAAGACTCTGCAGCACCTCATCGTTTACTGATATGGAATGATCAGCTTGGCCAAGATGCTCTCTCAGGCTCAGACTGGCATTCTAAGCTTCAGTTATAGAATAATTGAGGACAGAAATTCTCAGGGGTACTCTGTGTGTGTGCATGTGTGTGTGTGATGTATCCCTTTGGCATTCTAGTGGAGTCAATATACCTTTTCTCAGAATATTTTTCTAATGCAGAAAATAAAATCATGGGATCCAAAGGAAACCAATTTTATTGAAACACAGCTATCAAAATATTTTTAAAATGTTCATGAGCTGCAGGTTAAGAAACAGAGCTTTAGCAAAATCTGGCTAAAAAGATCACATAGCAGATCGACATGAGGTAAAACCTTACTTAATGTGTCTCCAAGTTCTTATTTATGGGCAAAGCTACCAGGTAATCATGAACATTGGTTGGTTTTGAAATTAGTTATTGTCCATAAATCATTATAAGCATGCATATATATATATACAAACATATACACATGTATGTGAGTACATATGTGTGCAGGTACATGTGCACGTATACATATAAAGTTAAGACAATCTGTCCTAAGTTATTCTGTTATTTGAATGCCAGGCTGAATCTTAGAGAATGTTTTGTCCAAATGGATTATTTCACAACTATGGAAGTTGATGGGCAGAGGATCCTTCTGATTCTTAAGGCTGATGTTCTTTGCATGACACTGTCTCTTGTGATGAATGCTTTAGAAGACCTTTCTGAATGCTAAGTATTGAGAAAAATAATTATTAATAACCAGTTAATATATGGGAGTATCCAGGTTTTTTTCCCTTCCTATTTTCTCATTCAAAGACCTGTCCTTATGAAAGTCATTGCTGAGAGATGAGTTTGGGTTAATATTCTCCTCAGTCTTGGGTGAGATCCTTTCCAACTGAAACAGGTGATTTGAGTGGTGGCAGATCACTTTGTCTAGATTTCCCAAGGTGGGTGTGTTCTGGGTGTGGTCTCTTTGTCCAAGAGTGATATGATTAAGGTCATGTACTGTTGGGGCTCTTGTTGGTAATAGGTTGAATTGGTCCTCAGCTAACAGGAGGCCCTGATCACCTCTGGGCAGAATGCGGAGATTGCACCTGTTTGCGATAAGCAGGATTATCTCTCTGCCTTGGGGGTGATGCAGGATTGGCTCACTGTGGCAAGGGCAAGGCCAGGGGAGGGGCCCTAAGGGGCCCTGGAGAAAGGACTTAAATACAGGCTACCCGGAGGCAGAAGAAAGTCCAGCTACCACCAAGCTTAGAGAGCTAGAGGCAAGTGTTGTGTTCTGAAGAAGAGTTCCAGTCCCACGCCAAGCTTAGAGAATGAGAGGGAGTTCTAGCCACGCCAAGCCTAAGAGAAAGTAGCAAGAAGCAAAGCCCTGTGTCTTAAGTTTTCTGTGCAGCTGTTTCTCCCGGAGAAAGCGGCAGCTGGGAGCCGGGACGCCTGAAGCCTGTTGAGGAAGGGTATAGGTGAAACCTATACAGCCTGACCCCCCAAAACTGTAACAATGTACCCAGTCACTCATTAGACTAGGCCCATCTCTAATTGTAATATTCTGTCTCTAATTAATTGTCAATCAATGAGGGTTGATTTCTGCCTGTCTGGAACACCCGCTCCTCCAAAGATATATAAGCATCCAGTGGTCCCCAAAGTTCATCTTTGGTTCCTGAGAGTGCCAATGATCACTTTTTATTAATTACTTACTAGCTATAATTAATAAAATGATTGTTAATTCCCCAAATTATGTCTCTCAGACTTTTCATTATTCACAATGTAAGCCGTTGCTAAAAAAATGTGTTCCCTGGTATAGTATAAAGCTCACATGCACATATATATTTGTGTGTGTATACATGTGTGTGCCTGTGTGTATACAAATACATATGTATATGTATTTGTATATTTGTGTGCATATATACACACATATATATGTATATATTACACATCTCTTTATTATTTACACATATGTACATAACAACAGCTAAGGTAGCTTCTTTAACTTAATATCCTTTATAAAACAGCCTGAGATTTAAAACCTGAAGAGTTTAGAAAACTAAAGCTCTCTTACTTCTTTGAATATATCTAGAGGTTATGGAGAAGCAAAGAATAGAGACATTGAAATAAGAGGAAGACACTGAGAAAAGTAATAATATCCCTCCCTTTCTTCATTATTAATATGCGGTCTATGAGAAACTGTGTTAATGTTAATTAGGATAAATAAAACAGTTTCTTACATAATTATTGCTAGGGATTCTTTGTCTTGAAGTGAAAGCATTTTGTTGGGAAGGGTTTGGAAACTAGCTACCATAACTTTATTTTGGTTGCCCAGGGTGTCAATGGGAACAATCAGTGGAGTGATGGTAAAAGGTTAACACCTGGGTCTCTGGAAGAAAAAAAAAAAAAATATATATATATATATATATATATATATATATATTCAGGTCCCATTCCAGTTAAATCTACACTTTTAGTATTTTCCCCTTGACTTTATTACATCTAGCTAATCAACAATATAATAGATCAATCCCCCAGCTGGTGACATGTACTGATTTACAAGGTATAGTGTTCACAATGAAAATCTAACAATTGGCTCTTATGAGTCAGTATGATCTGTTTTCCTGCACAATCCTAGGTATAATCACTCTCATGAAAGAGGTTGCTCATAAGCCAAGAAGTCCAGCCTATAGCCCTGGTGGGTTAGAAGAAGTCAGATTCTCAGAGATGTGTATCATGATCACGTATACAATCACTTTTTTTGTAGGCAATGGGGGCTAGAGGTAATGCAGTATCTGATCAATATATCCAGAAAATGAATGGTGTGGATGTGAAAGATGGTTGTGGATGCAGAAAGGGATGGGATAAAGTGAAGGCAGTAACCGATTAGCACTCAGGTAGTGTGGTTAGAAAAGAAACTGAAATGAAACAGAAAGGGGAAAGCCTTCCTTGGCCCTGCTGGGGCTTGCCTATGTTAGAATCCATCAAGTACCACACCAGGAGTTGGGATTGCAATCAACTACTATAGGACACCCCTTCACAGCTAGATCTGATGCTGGAGCATCAGGTGACTTTAACTGTTTTGGTTGGTCTTGATAAAATCTGTGCACAAGGACAGAGAGTTTTTACTATTTCCAGCTAAAAACTGCTCTTTAAAAATCACTTTTGCTTCATTTTGGTTTTTTCAAAAGGTGTCGGTAGTGCAATAGTTAAGAGTACTGAACCTGGGGTCAGGAATATTCTTTGTGAGTCCAAATATCTCTTCAGACACTTACTAGATGTATGACCCTGGGCAGGTCACTTAACCCTATTTGCTTCAGTTTCCTCATCTTTAAAATGAACTGGAGAAGGAAATGGCAGCCTAATCTAGCATGTTTGGCAAGAAAATGCCAAAATGGGATCTTGGGTAAAAATGACTGAAGACGAAATTATTCTCAGCACTTTAGACTAATATTTCTTTGTTTTTATAAAGTTATCATTTTAAGGTTTACAAAGTTCTTTAAATAAGTTATGTTGGTTGAACCTCATAATAACCTTATGAAATAATATGTACAAGGTAATTATTTCCATTTCAATAAAAAATGAAACTGAAGCTCAAAGGTATTGTATGACTTTTCCAATGTAAATCAATAAAGTAAACATTTTTAAGCACCTATTTTGTTTCAGGCATTCTTCTATGTGCTTGGGAAACAAAAAGAAGCAAACCACAATCCCTTCCCTGGAGCCTGGGTTTGAATCTCAAATAGATGCTGCTAGCCATTGTGATCTTTCCACGAGACCATGCTACCTCTCAATCACATATCTGTAGATGTTTTTCCTGTATGGGATAAATACTGCCTTGGAAACAAGTCAATCAATCAATTAGCATTTATTAAGTGTCCATTATGTTCTAGGTGCTGATATTGCTTCTGTTCACTTTTTTTCAGCTGTGTCCAACTCTTTGTGTTCCCTTCTGTGTTGTTGATTTGTTTGTTTTATTTTCTGTTGGCAAAGATACTGGAGGGGGTTGTCATTTTCTTTTCCAGCTTATTTTACAGATGAGGAAATTAAGGCAAACAAGTTTAAGTGACTCACCCAAGGTCACACAGCTTATAAAGTGTCTGAGGCTAGATTTGAACTCAGGAAGATGAGTCTTCCTGACTCCAGGTCCAGCACTCCATCCACTGAGCTTTAGAAGCATCACAATACTTAGTAGCTGTGTGACGTTGGGCAGGTCACTCAGTCCCAAATGGCCTGCCTTCCCCCCTCCAGAAAGCAAAAAAGAAATTACTGTGGCATCTGTGGAGTTTGGAGAGGAGAGGGTGAGACTTAATTCTACCACAGTAATTCAGGCAAAAGGTGATGAGAGTTTGAGTTAGGGTGGCATCCACTTTTTTGGAGAGAAGGGGACATATTAAAAATGTGGAGATAGAAATCAAAAAATGAAAATGACATTTGGAAAATTTTTGTATATGAAGGAGAATGAAGACTTGAAGATTTATAGTCATATGATCAAAAAATAATTACATCCTTGAGACTTTGGGAAGTTTAGAGGAGAAGAAGGTTTAAGAGGCTGTGGTTGGAGAGAGCTTGTGTTCCGTTTGGGACATAATTCAGGTCCCAATTCCTATGGAGTCATCATGTGGAGATGTACAACAAACAATTGACATTGTGGTACTGAACTAAGGAGATAAAAATGAGTCAAATGTTGAATTTGAAGGCTCATCTCATGAGAGATGGTTGAATCCATAGAAATTAATGAGAGCAATCAAGAGAAAGTACATGGTGGGAGAAGAGGAAGCCCGTAAAAATCCCTTTAGTGGATGCCTATGTATAGAGGGTTGTCATCAATTCAAACCAATGAGAAATGAGGAGTGGTCAGATGGGGAAGAATAAAACAAGGAGGGAAAAGTGTCACAAAAGTAGAGCATGCAAGTTGTTAAAATCAGTAAAATGTTCAAGAACAACAAGGTTTGAGAACAGATCATCAGACAGAAGAGTGAAGAGGTTTTTGGTTTTTGTTTGTTTGTTTATTTTTGCAGGGGAGGTTAACCTTTAACAGAGTTGTTTAATCAAGTGGTAGGATCAGTTTGATTGCAAGGGGTTGAGAAGTTTGTAGGAGATAAAAAAGTGGTGAAAAGGAGTATAGATGACTTTTTCAGCATTTTGAGTAACATTATATGATGGACTAGAATGATTGAAGCTACACAGCTTTGCCAGGCAACTCATTTTTCCTAATATTAATAAGTTTAATACAGCATGTATTGATTGTTGTAAAAACTACTAGAAATTCATTCAAAGGTAAGCACTTGCCATTTTCTATGTAAAAGATCATTCCCGTATCCCTGCAACAAAATATATAATAGTTACGTCTATCTACTGTAGAAAGATTAGGCAGAGAGGGAAAGAAGAAGGTAGGTAACACTTACTCTTCCTTATGCTGTCTCTACAACCCCTGAAATATGATCTATGTCTTAAGGGAATTAATTTGTTTTCATATGTCCTGAGAGATCCTGCTATTTGCCAACAAATATTTGTAAAATAAATGGAAGGTCTCTCAATATCCTTGTCTTTAAAGTGGGAGTTATATGCACCATGAAATGTGCTATGCAGAATATCTGTTCCATTTCCTCACAAAAGAGACCAGACAGGACTGGAGGGAAGCCTCTCTTTAAGATTTTGGCCAGTATCAGATGTCTTTTGCAGCAGGGTTAAAAGGTACTACAAATATCCCCAACTCCCTCAATCTTTTCCTCCTCAATAGAATTTAATCTCAGCAGTAACTAAGCCTGTGACCACTGTTTACATAGGTCTTCCCTAAGAAAATGTTTTTGAATGTTCAGTGCTGGTAGAGTGGGTACATAGGAATAAACATGAATTAAAATACATGAGATCACAAGTTAGTAGAGATAAAAATGCAAAGTTAAGTATAACAAATAAAAGTTACACATCAAGAATAGGGTGATAAATCAATCAGAAAGCATATATTAAGCAATTACTATATACCAAACACTGGGCTAAGTACTCAACATACAAAGAAACACTGCCCTCAGGTTGGTTACATTCTACTCACTCACATTTCAACTCATGTTCTAACTCCAAGTACAGAACCCTATCTTTTCTACCATATTGCCTCTAAAACATGCCAGTGAGACAATGTGGAAAAATTGTTCTGAGCTCCTTGAAGAATATCACAGGGTAAACAGAAAGTAACTTCAAAGTAATGTATCTTCAAATTAAATAGTAAGTATTAAATAGCTGGTCTTCATAAGGTCTCTGGTAGCCACAGAATATCACCCCTGTTTTACAGATGAGTGACCAAAATGACATGAGTATGATCTGTGTTTGGTGAAGCAAGAGATGATTTAAAAAAATAATAATAACAACTCAGAAATTGTTTTCTTACCACTTCATTGACAATATTGATATTATCCTGTATGTAAATGATGTTTAGTTGTAATAACAATCAAGTTTAGCAGATACTTAGCACTTAGTAACTTAGGGCTAAGTATAGAAGGTGTAAACCCTCTCCACTGTTGAGAAGGTGTGAACTCCTCTGTTGACTGGAAGAAGGAGGCTATTGTCAAAGACAGGAGGCCAGTGCTGTATATAAAGAATTCTAGAGACAGAGAGACAGAATTTGAATTTTCTTGAGTTGGAGTTTTCTTGTAAGAGAGAAAGAGAGAGAGAGAGAAAGAGAGAGAAGAGAGCTAGCTTCTCTCCCAGAATCTGGAAGCTGGCTGAGAAAAGAGATGGAGTTTTCCTGAGACCAGAATCTGGTGAAGGCCACCTAGAAGGCCAATATTCCTTCTGGGTCCTAGGGCCAGCTGAATTTCCGGAGGACTGAAGAAGCATGACCAGGATAAGACCTTGTTTGTTCATGGCCTGTCTGATCCTTGAGTTCCAGGCAAGAGAAGTGGTGAAGGGTTTGAGATGTGCTGGACCCTGTGAACTTCAGTGTGTGCCAGGGACTGCCCTGAGGACTGGACAAGGACCTGGAAGCTGTCTACTTCTGAGGACTGGATAAGAACCTGGCAGCTGTCTGCTTCTGAATCTAGGTGACTGTTTGGTGGATTCAGGAGGGACCTGGGACCATGGAAGGGGATCCAGGGAATCAGAGAGACAACCCTGAGTCAAGATGAAGAAAAGGTCACCCCTTGGAAGAAACTGAGGTTTGCTAGACACCATGGGGTGGAGGATTTGGGGGTTTTCTAATGACTGTAATAGTGATATTTAGTAATTGGGAATCTAGATTAGCGGCTGATTAAGTTCATGGTTGCCCCATGAGTGGAAGATTGATATATTGTGAATTGATTGAATGATTAAGTAAGGAGGGTTTCCCCCTTAAGGAAACCAGATGATGATTCTTTTGTTCTTTGTTCTAAATATTGTGGCCACCGTAGTAAAAACTGTGTGGCCATTCTAATGTTAAGCTGTTGTAAACACTATAGTGTGACTTTCTGTGATAAGATGTAATGTTGTGAATATTATATTGTGAATATGGTACTGAAGCTTGATTTGTAATGAAATAAACAGAGTGCTCATTATTACTGTGTAATTCTAACCTTAAAAGCGATTCACAATAGGATTCTTTGGGGAATCTGCTTGTGCATGGTATAACATTAGTATATTTAAGAGACACAAGACAAGGCTTCTTATCCTGCCTCTGACACTAATTTCTTGTGTAACCTGGAGAAAATTGTCTTCTCTGTTTTCGTGAAAAATGTAATGCTTGGATTGCATAATTTCTAAGGTCTTTTCCAGATTTGACTTCCTATGGTTCTGACATTATAAGCTGCAAACATCCAAACTATATGATCATGAATGAGTCACATTACCTTGTTAAGTCTCAGGTTTTATATATAAAAAATATGAATAATACTTCTCTCGACCAACAAATATTTGTTTAGCAACTTGTAGAAACTAAGTGGTTCTAGGTGTTGGGTATAGCAAATGACAATAGGACAATCTCTGCCCTTAAGGAGCTCCCTCCAAGTGTTATTGCAAAGAAATCTTGTGTTTTGTATCTCTTTTTTGTGTCTATGTAAGTATATGGGAGGGGGGGCAAGGAAATTAGTCTCAGAGAAAGGATAAGAACCCATGTCTTTTGTCTCTTAAATATACTAAACATCATTTACATACAGTATAATATCAATAGTATCAACACAGTGATAAGAAAACTGTTTCTGAGGATTTTTTTTTATCGTCTCCAGTTTCACTGAAAACAGATCCTACACATCTCATTTTGGTTGCTCATCTGTAAAACAGGGATGATATTCTGTGGCTACCAGAGACATTATGAAGACCAGTTATTTAATCCTTACTGATAACAGTAATGCTCATTGAAAATGCTTGTTAATGATTAATCAATTTAGTCCTTAACAGTGAATCCAGTAGTGTAGCAGTGCCCTAGAGTGGAAACTTTTTTTTTAATTGATGCACATGGACAATTGTTCCATCTTAAATCATCTAAGAATATCTAAAATACATGGCAGGAGGTATTGAGAGATTGTCCAAGGTCACATAATGTTTCATAGGGAGGACTTGAATCCAGATCTTCTTGAACACAAGGCCACGTGTCAAGATGTGTTGCTCTGCTGCTGCCATTTCTATGTGATCCTAGGTAAGCCATTAACCCCTCACTGCCCTCAGGAAACTCTTCAAGATCCTAAGTTGTAGAACAAGTGCCGATCAGCATGGGTAGAGAAAGAATGTTCATTGGGAGCTCCCTGGACCAATGAAATCATACATCACATGTGTAAATGCACATATACATATATTTGTCCATTCATTTTAGTTATGTCCAATGCTTTGGGGTTTTATTCACAAAGATGCTGGAGTGCTTTGCCAGTTCCTTCTCCAGCTCATTTTGCAGTTAAAGAAACTGAGAGAGGGGCGGCTAGGTGGTGCAGTGAATAGAGCACCGGCCCTGGAGTCAGGAGTACCTGAGTTCAAATCCGGCCTC
>CM053596.1:251461765-251481936 GCA_028646575.1 Pseudocheirus occidentalis
TATGTGTATATATGTATATATATATATTTATATATATATGTGTGTATATATGTATGTGTGTGTATATATGTGTGCATATATATATATATATGTAGTCATATATACAGATATATACCGTCATATACTTATGACTATACCAAATGAAACTGATGATTGCTGGTTATTCAGAGAACAAGGATCCCCTTGACACATTATTTAAAAAGTGCATGTTTTCTATATGGGTATGAATAAAGGGAATGATTACTGTGTTCCACAGATGACATCACAGTATGTTCTGTTATTTTTATTTGTCAAAAGAAGTTGAAGAGACAAGTGTTTACTACAGAACCAAAGCCTTTTATACTTGTAAAGCCAAGCATGAGCAGCTCTCCAGAGGACTGCTACTGTGAATAGCTTTAAGTTTCTGATCACGTAGTATAGTGAACTCTCTATTTATTCAGTAATTAACTATGACAAAACACTCACAGAAACCAAAGTACAGCAATATCAATGTTATAACATAACAACGACTACATGGTTTTCATCAAAGTGGCCACGTAGTTTTAAACAAAATATATCATTCAGTAAGTCCTTAACTGAATCATCCATAAGGAGCAATCCTCCTTAAGGGACACAAAGTAAAAAGGTCAAAGTTCTCTACCCCTAGGTCACATTGTCTTAATTTCTCAGTCAAAAAGTCTTTTTTTCTTCTTGATTGGAGAATAATTTCCAATCATCCTTAAATCAATCATCCTTAAGAGGTACAAGATACAGAATAAAAAGTTCTCCCACCCCTAGGCCATTGTAAATCATCATCTTCTCAGTCAGCCTTAAGTACCCAAGGGGAGGTCTTTTCATCTTGACTTTAGGCTGGCTTTTAGATTCCATGGTCCCTCTTCCATGTGTCCAGCTCCTTCTTGAATCTACCCAACTGTCACCTGGATTCACAGATAGGCAGTTCTCAGCTCTTCGTCTAGTTCTTCATCCAGTTTCCAGTTCTTTGTCCAGTTCCACATTGAAGTTCACAGTGCCCAGTCCATCTCAAGTCCTTCACAGTTTCTGTTTCTGGGAAGACAAAGCCTAACAGAGCCTAACCAACATTCATTTACATTGCAATCACCATCATCAATTCACTTTCTGCTTGTGAAATCAACAGACCCACAAACAATGTCTAAGAACTCAATACAAATCATGCATATATTCCCAGGACCTCTGAAATCATCCTCCAGGACTTCTGTAAACAGGAAACAAGAAAATCCTCTTTCAGGGTTTCAAGTAATGTTCCAGGCCTTCTGTAAAAATATTACAAACAATAATCAACATAGACAGAACGGACAAACAGAGTGCCACCACCACAAGTGTTCCCTTCTTAATGCTGCTCTCTCGCAGCTTGTGCTCATCTTTTTATCTGGTCATTAGCTCCTTTGTATTCTACCTACCTCTTCCTTCCTTCCTGTTCTTTTCTTTGGCACCTCCTTCATACTGTGGATGTCACAAATTCTGTTTCTTAACAAAGACTTGATATAATCATGAGCAAGGCTCAAAAGAAACTAGAACTGAAACAAGGTGCTAAATAATTGAATAGCTGACACAAGGCACTAAATACTGCTTTGCTTGACATTACACTACTATAATCATAGACTTGAGTTATCCAAAGGCACTTTTCCGGGAAATGAACACAACACCCTAAAGCCACACTTTGACTGACTAAGGTATTTTTTCCCCTTCATCTATCTTAATACCGAGAAAGTCACATGAGTTACAAATATTGTCTTTCCATCAAGGAATGTAAATAATTCAACTTTAATAAGTTCCTTGTGATTTCTCTTTCCTGTTTACCTTTTATGGCTTCTTGCATTTGAAAGTCAAATTTTCTGTTAAACTCTGGTCTTCTCATCAAGAATACTTGAAAGTCCTCTACCCCATTGAATATTCATATTTTTCTCTGAATTATTATATTCAGTTATGCTGGGTAGGTGATTCTTGGTTTTAATCCTAACTCCTTTGACCTCTGAAACATCATCTTCCAAGCCCTTTGATCCCTTAACGTAGAAGCTACTAGATCTTGTGTTATCCTGATTGTTTTCCCCCAAAACCAAATTGTTTCTTCCTGACTTCTTGTAATATTTTCTTCTTGACCTGGGAACTCTGGAATTTGGCTATAATATTCCTAGGAGTTTTCTTTTTTGGGATCTATTTCAAGAGGCAATCAGTAGATGCTTTCAATTTCTCTTTTACCTTGGGGTTCTAGAATATTGGGGCAGTTTCCCTTGGTAATTTCTTGAAAGATGATGTCTAGGGTCTTTTTTTATCATGGCTTTCAGGCAGTTCAATAATTTTTAAATTATCTCTCCTGGCTCTATTTTCCTGGTCAGTAGCTTTTCCAACGAAATATTTCACATTGTTTTCTATTCATTCTTTTGGATCTGTTTTATAACATCTTGATTTCTCACTAAGTTACTAGCTTCCATTTGCTCCATTCTAATTTTGAATGAATTATTTTCATAAGGGAGCTTTTGAACTTCCTTTTCCATCACACCAATTATGATTTTTAAGGCATTCTTCTTCTCTTTGGCTTTTTGGACCTCTTTTTCCATTTGCATTAGCCCATTTTTAAGGTTGTTTTTTTATCAGCATTTTTGGGGTCTTCTTTAGCAAGCTGCTGACTTGCTTTTCATGATTTTCTTGCTTCACTCTCATTTGTCTTCCCAATTCTTCCTATACTTCTCTTACTTGGTTTTCAAAATCTTTTTTGAGCTCCTCCATGGCTTGTGACCAATTCTGGTTTTTCTTGGAGGCTTTTGATGCAGGAGTTTTAACTTTGCCATATTCTTCTGGCTCCATGTTTTGATTTTTTTTGTCACCATAAAAGGATTCTATATTCTGATTTCTTTTCCTCTGTTTGCACAGTTTCTCAGACAATTATTTGACTTTTGAGATC
This sequence comes from Pseudocheirus occidentalis, assembly GCA_028646575.1. Lineage (NCBI taxonomy): Eukaryota > Metazoa > Chordata > Mammalia > Diprotodontia > Pseudocheiridae > Pseudocheirus > Pseudocheirus occidentalis. The sequence goes on from CM053596.1 coordinate 251,464,686, forward strand.
TTTGCCACAGTAGGACTCTGCTCCCAGAGTGGTGAGTGTTGTGTCCCAAATTTCTTGGTTTTTGTGTAGCTGTTGTCAGAGCCATGCTAGGCACCTACCTCAGAACTGTGAGGAGGACTCCCTCTACCCAACTACCACAAGTTCTGTCACAGTAGCACTTCTCCTCAAGCCCGGACTGCCACCCATGGTTGAGACCCAGATACAAGCAGGGTAATGCAAAAGAATCCTGCCTCAGCACCAACAAAGAGATTCCAGAAATTGCCCTCTGGTTAGCCACTTGGTTCCCCCAACCCACTGTGGACCTGGAGTTCCAGAAGCAGCCATTGCTGCTGCTGCTGTTGTTGCTGCTCCCACCACAGCTGCTGCCACTTCTGCCATGCTGGGGGCAGAGGCCAGACCACAAAAATCTTTCACCCAGGTCAAACAGATTTTCCCCACTGACCTTTTATTCACATTTGGCATTTGTGGGTGGAAGTCTGGAAAATGCCACAGCATGCAGCAATTCTGTCTCATGAGGTCTCCTCAGTCCCATTCTATGCCACTGATCTGTGTTGGCATGGTCCACATGGGACTGCACTCTGCTCCCAGCCTGGTGCTATAGACCTTTCCTTTTGGTTTGGCAGGCTGTCTTCAGCAGGAGATTTGTGTCACTCTGTCTTTTTTGTTTGTTTCTATAGCTCAAAAAATTTATTTAGAGTCATTTTATAGATATTTGAGGTATTTGGGGTATGAGCAGAAGCAAATTCCTGCTTTTATTCTACCATCTTGGCTCCACCCCCAAAAAACCATTATTTCTGTCACATATATTGCTGATAGACTAAACTGAGGAATTTAGATTGCTTACATGTTTGTTAAGTGACAGAACAACTTTATTGAGTGTTGTGCCCAAGGTATGGTCATCAATGACCCAGAATTCACTGGAGAAGAGATATCTAACAGAAGTGTTATCCAATAAAAATCTTGGTTGCACAGAGACTTATCCTTTAAGTGTCAAATCTCTAACACTAGCCCATAAGAAAACAGGAAGGACAACACATTATGACATTATCAGTCATTAACACCTTAGCTCACGTTGTTTTTTGATATATCTACCTCTATTTCACAGAAATTCATCAGAGTAGACATAGAAATTGGGGAGTAGAACAGATGCATGAATGTAAAGTAGTAAGGACAAGAACTTATAGAAGAATTTGGGGACAGCAAAGATTTAAAACATAGGGCATTTGGTAGACTTAGGAAATTACCACCATGGAGGGATTCTGAAGAGTCAAAAGACAGTCTTAATTGTAACCCTTATTTTTTGTCATAGAGGAGAGCAGAATGTAGAAAGTAGTATGGAGGGTGCTAAAGACCAACTTTGTCCACTTTACAATTTTGCTTAGAAAGGCAGCTTGGTGAATAGAACTGTTAAAATTAATTATCTGAAATAAAAAGAAACTGAGAGCATTTCTGATTTAATTTTCCAAGCTTGCATTTGCATATCAAATCAAGTCATCTAACTCTTCAGATGTCAGAGACAAGGAGTGATTTACAGAGCTGATTTTTATAACAGAAGAAAGTAATAAAAAATGCAGAAACTTGTTTTGAATATAATTCAATTGGACAAGACAGGTCAGCTGACTAGTGCACTTCACCTAAGCTTTGTTAAGCCTTTAATAACATCTAGCTGTCAAACTGAGGTTTCCCCAGAAGTCCTTTCCCTACAAGTGATGCCTTTTGTGACCAGAACACTCACTAGGAAAGAAGAACTTGTGGTTTGGAGTTAGAAGTCACCACTACGTTTCAGGTGTCAACCTTAAAAGATTTGATTACTCAACCTCTAGCTTAAGGAAAAAGGGGAGCTTATCAAATAACTCTTGAAAGAGGAACTCTATCTTTAGCTAACTCCACTTTTCCAGCTGCTAGTGCCTTTAAAAGAGTCTCATAATCCTATAATTATTTCATTCCTACAAAGATATATGTCTTTCTCTATATTATCTGTTACTAAATGATAAGGTCTCTTTTCAGTCTACCCATTCACTGAATCTATAGGTAATCAAGATTTAAAAGACTATGTTAATTAAGCTTAGGAATTAGAGCTACCTTTTCCCAAAGAAGGGAGTTTAATCCTATAATAAAACCAAAAATTAATCAAAGAAATCAATAATAACCAATTTCCTTTTCAGAACTCAAGACTTAGAGTTAGGATGACCTGAGTTTGCATCCTGCCTCAGACAAATACTTACTATATGACCTTAGGCTTATCACTTAAGCCCACTATGTCTGTTTCCTCAAATGAAAAATGAAAATTTTTACATCTGTAAAATTCTGGACTCTAATGCCTCTAAAGTTAATTCTATCTCAAAATCTACAATCTATTTATCCTGTGAATATTGAACCAATGTTTTATAAATAGCTGAAAACTGGAAATTTGCAATTCGATATTAAGATCCTGAAATTTTCATTGCAGAAATTACTGCATGATGGCAATTTAATGTATGATTCTTTTTGGAATTCTGATAGATAACATTAGGAAAGTCATCTCTTAAAAATGTCATTGCACCCTAGAAGCCAAGCACTCTCAGTCTCCACTCAAGAACAGAGGACTTCTGAACTGTTCTTTAGAGAGTGGAGAGCTCTTGAAAAGATAAGCCAGACTCAATCTCCTAGAGACTAGTTCAGTATTTCTCAAAGCTGGCTGCCAAGATTTCTCTTTGACTGACTTTCTCCTGCTCTTCCACTTCTTCATGCTCAGCCCTGCCCCTAATATTTTCCATCCTCTTTTATCCTTCAAGGATAAGCACAAGAAGGTAGTGAGAAAGAGATATGCCCAAAGAGGAATTTAAAAATGAGAGTTTTGTCCATTTATTTCATTGGTTTGGGGAAAAGGAATAGGAAAACAGGGATAAACTAGTGGATTTTTTGTTACACTGGAGACCTAGTTAATGTACAATGTAAGCCTGTGTGTTTACAAGACATAAAATGGATTAAAGTTACATAAGCACTGAAGGCTGCTACTGCCTCTTGTGATCAGGCTCATTTGAAACCAGGAGGAGCTATAGTTGTTTTCATCTTTTAAAATTTGACTTTTACCCATGATTTGTATTTAATAAATAATTAATAAGTGTTTTTCATTCATTCATTCATTCATTCATTTGTCAAAAATCAAGGAACCTCAGGGTTGGAAAGAGCACTAGAAATCATTTAAGCTGATCCTTATGTGAAACAGAAATCCCTCCTAGAATAACCCTGGCAATGTTCTCTGTTTGAATATCTCCAGTAAAAGGAAAACTCTATACTCCAATAGGCAGTCCATTTCCATTTTCTTTAAAGGGTAACTTTAATTGCTAAGGCATTCTTCCATATCAAACCCAGCTATAGATTCCATCCATTTCTTCTTACTTCTCCCTTGGGAGTAACAGAATATATTCAATCTCTTTTATGCATGATACCCCTTTGCATAATGTCATCTCCTTTCTAGACCAAACAGTATACATTTCTTAAACAAACATTAATATGGCATTCTTTTAATACTGCTCATTAGCCTGGCCTTTCTCCTTTGGACACGTTGTGCCTTTTTTTTTTCTTTCAGTATTCCTTCAAAAACATGGTAGCCAAAATTGAACACGGTTAGCTTAATCTCAAGACAATGAAAAGACAATGTTAAGTAGGCAAGGAAAGACCCAAACCAATAATTGGAAGGCAAAACAGTTGAATAGAAAGCTTATGAAATGGCATTTAAAAGAATACTGTTGGAGGACTAACTATGATCGACATTTTTTTTCCTGCTTCTACCATAAAATGAGTTAGAAAAAAAATCACTTGTTTTAGCACTTGTCATTAAGTACTATATACAGTAGTTAACTATTAATAAATAAGTAGTTAACATTTATGCAATGATTCATTTCTACTAAAAAATGTATCAGCCACTCATTTATTATTCATCACTGACTGCACAATGGAAAATGAGATTGAATAGCCAGCCTTGCCATTGTTTTTTTTAATGTTACTTTGAGTCTCACTACCCAGATCTTTCATAAATAAACGATTATCTTATGCATTGGAAAAATCAAGATGATGGATTAGTATTGTGATGGCACACTTGCACAAACCACATGATACTTCAGAATGCACATTTAGAAAAAGATATACTATCTCAAGGGGGAGGACTGTGTATGTAGTAAAGCAAGGGATAACAGAGCAAAATCTAAGATGTTCATTGATACCTAAACAATATTAAGAGATTCAGAGAAAGTGCACCAGTCCCTTAGAAATGCCTGTTGTGAAGGATTTTTGGGAGGACAAGTCCAAGAATATAAGTGAATGGGGAGGCACAAATGGGCCAAATTTGTATAACTGGAGGTTATGCTTATATTGAAGTATAGAATTGTGTGTGTGTGTGTGTGTGTGTCTATTTAAGGAGATAAAAGAGAAGAAGGAAGGAGGAGAGAGGGGAGGGAGGGATGGGGGAGGTGCACAAAGGGACAGAGGTAGAGAAGCAGAGACAAAGAGACAGAAAAAGATAGAAAGAAATGAGAAAGGATGGAAAAACAGAGGAAGGAAGGGATAAATAGACAAGTAGATTCACAGAGACAGAGAAAATGCCAATAAATCTAATGTTCACCTAGTGTTCTACATCTAACCCAGATGTACTTTTGTCATAATCTTTAATGAGAGTTCTAGTATCCTGGTACTATGTATGTAAATCACTTTGCAAACCATAAAAGTGTACAATATAACCTATCATTAGCACATTATTTAGGCATGCTGACATTTGGATATATACATACATATATGTATATACATTCATACATATATATTTGAAGACGTGTAAGTGGATTACATTCTGTTCAGTTTCTTATATATTCAGGTTCTTATATTTCTACATTATTGTATATTTCTGTATCCAGTTTCTTAAAGTGACACTTATACAGAAATGTAGGAGAAGTAAGCTACCCCTCTCCACTGTGATATGCAATTTCCTAGTAAAAGTAGAAACTTCATATTTTGGATTTGCTTTCGTGGTCGGTAACAATATTAGTAACACCTTAAATTTGTATGGTCCATTGAAATATGACATATATTATCTCACTTCAGCTTGACAATTCATATAACGGTAATAGATGCCGCTACGTATCAGGGTACAGACATCATCAGATCATGATGTTGTCTTGATATAGTACAACTTTGAAGCAAGGCCTTTCAGATTTTTCTAAGGAAAACTGAAGGAAATACAGTGTTCCTTCTCCTTTCCAAACATCCCAAGAATATTTCTTGCTTTATATATTGTGGTGTATATATTTTATACCCTCTGCTGGATTATGAATTACTCCATGACAGGGAAACTTTGGGTGTACTATACCAGATGCTAAAGATAGAATTCTATCTACATTTCCTTTTAAAGAAAATTACCCTTAAAGAGAAAACATAGTTGATTATTCTGTATAAATGGTGATTACTGTATCTCTGTCCATCTTTAATTCTTCTACAGGAAGACTGGGTCTCTAAGTAAATCTGTTGACAGGCCCTTGTCAACCCAATCTCAGGGTTGATGCAAACTAATCTCTCTCCTCTTCAACAGCACTACTTACCAATCCAAGGCTCATCTTGCTCCCTCCCACAGAATATACCCTCCCCTCCTCTGAAATGAATTTCTCTGCAAGAGTAGCAGAGTCCTAGAGCCCAAATGCTAAAGACAGGAAGCAATTAAATATGTAAATCAAAGAAATTACACTCCACTGATGACATTCAGCACAGTGTCTGCCTTTTACCCCCTCCTCCTTTTTCTTTTCCCTTCTTTCTTCCCCCTAGGGACATAGACTCATGTGAGATCTGCTTCTTCCACTCTGCTCCCTGCTAAATGTTTTTTTATTCTCAACCACCTGCCCCAGGCCTTCTCATCAATTATTAATCAACTACCATGAATATGCATAAAAGACTGTCTGTGAGTTTTATTAAATAAAAAAAAAAGAAAACCTTCTATGCAGTGGTAGCAAAAGAACCATGTGGTGATGGTGAAAAGGAAGGGAAAAGGACAAAGTGTCTTTACCCTGTTGATGATGAAATGTGCAATAGACCTGCTGGGTGACCTGATTATGTGGGGTTGTTTTTATGTTTGATTTAAATGTGGTTCTGATAAAATACCATTTTTAAAGTCAAAGCCTTTATAAATAGCTCTTTTGGGATAAGGCAGATATGCTTTCCTGTGCCATGATTTGACTCTTCAGATACTTTATGAATAATATTGACTTGGAGCCTGAAAGAGTCTAGTTAACCAGTGCTACCAGGCAGAACCTTCATTACAAATCTAAACTATGCTCATTTAGAATTCAAAGATGCATTTTTTCCTTCTCAAAGTTATTGTTATTTTTTTTATCAAAAGGTACAAAAGAGACAGAGATGGGGGTCTCATAAGCATAGAAAACTTGAAGAAAGAAATAATCTGGTTGGAAAACATTGGCAGTCCAGTTTGGTATGGCTGACATTGTAGTTCTAAAATTTCTTTGAGTTTTGAGTCTTGTGGGAAAAAATACAAGCATTATTAACCAATACAATTCTTTTCCATAAAATTCACAATTCCGTTGTAGAGAGAAAATGAGGTATGAATTCCCTCCTTTCCTGTGTACCATGAATATTTGTAAAATGAAAGAGATAAGAATCAAAGGTTCTCAACCTAAGGTTCCAAAGTTTGTTGTTTTAAAAAAATATGCTAAGTACTTCAACATCACTGGCTTCCTTTGTAACACTATGTAAAATTTTAATTTATGTATTTACAAATATTGTTCTGAAAAGGGGCCCATAAATACCAAAAGTCTCCCAAAGGAGTTCATAACACACTAAAGTTAAGAATCCATGGGCTCCAGGATGTTCAAGAACCCTTCTAGCTCAAATAATCATTATACTTTGATCTGGGGAATCACCAATTCAATAGCCACCAGGTCACTTAAAAAATCATGACTGTTTGGGATTCTCTAATTTCAGGCAATTCTTTAAGACTACAAATTTGAATTATTAGAGGAAATTTTTTATCTAGGAGTTCCCTTGACAAATAAAAACACAATTGTTATCTTCAAAAAGTAGTTAGGAAAAAAGGACTCATCACCAAAAGACTGCCCAATTACAGAAAGTCAAAATGTTTTATTGTTGGGGGTCAGTTTTTATGTAGATATCCTTAATGATCTAGGCTTTAGCCCCTGGCCTTGATGCCTGCATCCTTTGTCACGTGAATGTATTTTGATAAGGGTTAATTGACTTTTCCCATGACTTCTTGGTGCCTAGATTAACAAAGCCTTATGTTATATGAGCTACTTCCAGGATGTGAGAGATTATTATAATGATAAGACTATTTCAGGATATGACAAACTAAGCTATGGATAAAAGTACTCAAATCTTTGTCTGCTTTTTCTATAAAAATCTTGTTCAAAGAATCACTAAATGGAGTTCATGGTTCTTCCTTGAACTACACACATAGTCTGGTCATTTCTTATTCATATCTCTGACCATGCTTAGGTGCTGGCCGCTGAGCAGCCCACGGCACGCAATAGTGAAAATTGTAAACTAAGGCATGGAGAGGTAAATGGAGGGAATGTCCCATTCCAATGAAATCTCACTTATTTTGAAGCATATGAATATGCTTAAGAGTCTTGGTCCTGTAGCTCAGTATGTTTTTTGATATTAACAATAACATGTCTTAATATTAACAATCTTAGAAATTTTCTTTTTCTTTTGATCTAACCAAATGTATTTGGGGATCTTTAGGGTGCAACATTATACCTATGATTTCTATTGAGTGTTTGTTTTTTTTTCCTGAGAAAATGCCTTATTTCTTCTCATTTCTAAAGAATCCAACATTTTATCTGCTGAAGAGCATTATAACTTCATTTGTGATTAAACAAAAATCTCATTTTTATTGATTTATCCCTTGAACTTGCCATTTCTATGAAAGTTGAAAAGTGACCATAGCCATTCTCTGTTACTTGGTAACTTTCTTCCAGTTTAAATGTCCTTTAAATACCTAACTGAATATTGTCTCAAAGTGAAGAGGAAATCCTGACAGCTCTACCATAGATTATTGATTTTCATATCTAAGAATCTCATAAGTTCATTACTATCTATTCTTCTCTAGGTCTTTTATTTAATAAATATTTCTAAAGCTCCCACTATGTGCAAAACACAAAGAGAGGCTGTATCATGTAGTTGATAGAGAGCTGTCCTTCATATCAGGAAAATTTGGTTTGAATCCTGCCCCTGCTGCAGATTACATGTGTGACTATGGCCAAACCAAGCAACCTCTTAGGGCTACAGGTCAACTTTTTAAGACTTTAAGTTACAGCAAAGAGAGCTCGAGATTAGAAGATTCCTATAAAATGAATTCTAGATTTCAACAAAGTTTAAAAGCCATACAAATATGTGACAGGGGATTTTTGCCTCTGAGAAGAAGTTTACAGTCTAGTAATAATCATAGCTGACATTTATGTAATACTTTATGGTTCGCAGACATATGTGTTCACACATGGCTATATATGTATACATATGTGCATATGCATATACATATATATGTACACATATATATATATAAATATTTCATCCCCAAGCAACCTGGTGAGGTAGTTACTGTAGCTAATATTATTCTCATTTGATTCATAAGGAAACATAGTTTAGAAAATGTAAGTGACATGTCCATGACCACATAGCTAGTAATGAATTGTCAGAAGGAAGATTCAAACCCAGACTTCCTTATTCCCAGTAAAACATACAATGTCTACTACATCACATTATTCTAGTCAACTGAGTGAGGGTAGGGAATAAGAGATACTCAGACACACTATACATATACTATAGTAAATGACATGAGGGTGGTTGAAGAAAAATGAGAACTCACTTGCCAAAGAGAGAAATCAAGGAAAGATTCTTGGAGAGGGAGTTGGGCTTAGAGGATGAAGAGGCTTTCTATAAACCTCAGAGAAGGAGAGGGCATTCTAGGTAGAGGGAAAGGGAAAACAAAATTTATGCTTGGAAACAGTGGCACAAATTGGGTGAATGAATAGGATTCTGGTAAAATTGATCTCTGTTTTTTTTTTCACTCTTTCACCAACCTTCCTGTTTTCTTCTATCTCACTGTTGGCGAAGAGAATTCAAAGGGGGCAGAGTTGCCAGGGTAGGGAGGAGGGGGATAAGCATCATGAGAGGAGGGAATTGGGAGATGGAGGCAATTCCAGGGGAAGATGCTGGCAGTCAGTTTTGAAAAGGACCGAAGTGGGCTCTAGAGAACTTGTTCTCAGTCTTCTTTGAAGAGTACTTCAAGTCTCTGAAAAACAGTTCAGTAGTTTCCTATTGCTAAGACCAGATGTCTGGAAAAGGACAAGCATGTCTTGCAGTATTTTCTTAGGGTAAATTATCAATGTCAATTTTTAAAGGAATTTTTAAAAAGATTTTTTGAACATAATGTTAGTTCTATTTAACTCCATAAATTAAGGTTTTGTTCTCTCTCCCTCCCTCCCTCCCTCTCTCTCTCTCTCTCTCTCTCTCTCTCTCTCTCTCTCTCTCTCTCTGTATCTCTCTCATCTCTCTGTCTCTTTCTGTCTCTGTCTCTTTGTCTCTCTTTGTCTCTGTCTCTCTGTCTTTGTCTCTCTGTCTCTGTCTCTCTGTCTCTGTCTCTCTCTTTCTCTCTCCGTCTCTCTGCATCCCTATCTCTCCTCTTTCTCTGTCTCTCGGTAAAATGAATTCCCACATTTCAACCTATCATTACTCAATATCTCTATCTTCATTTTACACAAGCAGACTGGTATTGTGGTTTAATTTTTGGACTTGGAATCAAATGAATCCTAAGTTCAAATGCTTCCTGTCTCATTTATGATGTGATTTATAAGCAAGTCAATCAACTATTGTGATTTATGGAGATTAAAAAAAGAAACAAATAAGATTGTGGAACCTATCTTATAGGACTTTGGCAAGGTTAAAATCAATGGACCATTTTTCCCCAGATTTAACCTTCTGAATAAATATTACTTATTATTATATCAACAACCTATGAATCATTTTCAAAATATGGGTGATAACCACAGAACTTTCACTTATTAGAATGTTATTTGCTGTCTTGGCTATCCTTTCAACACAATTAAGCTCCAATTTCTTATTCCTGAAAAGATGGTCCAAAGTGGCGTCTTTGTGTGAAGTGGGAGCTTCTGGTAGTCCAAAAGAAAATGAAGCAAACCCTTTTTTATAGAACTGTCATTTATTTCAATAGATTTTTTTTCTATTGTAGACATGCACCCTCTTTCTACCTACTGTTGCTATTCATTGGGGAGAAACCCTTATATCTGGATCTCTATGCTGTAAATTTCTATATCCCCAATTCCTAGTTGCTATTTCTTTATTAATGACATTAGGGGTAAGCAATCAATTATATCTGCCTAATTGAGGATCTTTGCCTCCTTATAAAATATGTGGCCTTCTTCCACCTCTCAAAGAAATTCTGTAATGTAGAACTATCCAGGTGTTCTTACATTTCACTAGGAACAGTGGTGTCAGCCTACATTACCTGGATATCAGTTCAGGAGTGCTGGCAACAGATGACTCATCAATCTCCTTCTTCCTCCCATGACGGCATTAAGATCATCTCACCTGAGGCCAATAATTCCACTAGTTAAGCCAAAGATGTATCCTCCCCTTTCTGAGATCTATTTATCTTTGGTTGCTGTGATCTAGTTGAATTCTTACTTCTTGGTAGTGCACTAACCCATAAGCTTTCTCTGAGTTAAAGTGGCCTAGCGTGATCTCATCTGAATCCTACCAAAAATGCCCAAGATGACCTTAATGTATTTCTTTAGAAATGCATCCAAATCTACTGATCCAAGTGATCCCAGTCATACTGTGGAGATTTGAGGTGTAAAACCCATATTTCCAAAAAAAAAGCAAAAAAAAAAAACAACCACAAAAAACAATGAAACAAAAACAGTGCAAAGTGTGCTCAGTCTGGTTTGAAGAAAATTATTTCCTTTGTGTTGTGATTCAATTTATTAAGAATTACATTTTTAAGCTAATTATCTCAATGTAAGTGAAAAAAGCTGAAATATTTAGGCATTTCTACTATTAGAAGAGCCTGAATTTTTTACATATATATATGTGTGTGTGTGTATGTGTATACACACACACATATACATATACGTAAGTGTACACACACACACACACACACACACACACACACACACCCTTAGCATGAAAGGAGGATTTGTTTTGCATTTTTCTAAGTCTTTAACAGAAGGGGAGAATGAAAAGATAGGGGAGTCTAAATTTCTAACCATATGTTGCCTGCTTTGCTGTTGTTGTTGTTCCTAGTGGTAAAGACTGTGTTACATTCAGGGATAACCGATCTTATCATTGTGGATCCTCCTTCTGATGCAGCACAGGCTCTGGGACCTGCCTTGAGCTCTTCTTGAATCTTTGAGGTACAGGCTCTGGGAAACCCCTTGAAGTCTGATTAAGGATGTCAATCTCTCCCTGGCGTTTTGTCTTCTGTGTTTCTTTTACCTAATTTTCCACAGATCCTTCACAGAAAATTCGACCAACTATATAGGCTATTTCCTTTATTTCTATCACTATCTCAGGGAAGGCAGCAAGATGGAAAGTTAAAAAATGCTGGACTTTGAGTCAAGAACACTCAGGTTCAAATCCTACTTCAGTGTCTTACCAGTTGTGTGTTCCTGATAAAGGCATTTAAAATTCCTGAGTCTCAGCTTCCTCATCTGTAAAATGGACATAATAACACTATTTAACAGGGTTTCTGAGAGGATCAAATGAGTACATAAAGTACTTTGCAAAATAAAGTGTTACATAAATGTAAACAATTATTATTGTTGCCTTTCAGAATGCACTCTCAGTAGAAATCTTTAGGGAAAAATATCTCAAAAGTATTATGTGCTGACTTCAGGGAAAGGAAATTAGGAGAATTACTAGAATAACTTGGGGTCTACTTAGTCTTCTACAATGGATCCTAAAGACAGGAGATATCCAAATGGGAAATAACAATGATGAGAGTAGAAAGTGATTCAGGAAGCTAGATAATTGCTTGATCATATGGACATTTTACTATAATGTCACGAACACATTATGACCAAATTGTATAGTATGACCTTCAACTAATATTATAACCGTGTTAAGTTATTTGCCTGCAAATGGCTTAGTTTAGTCTTTGCCCTGACTACTTTGCTTCCTGTACTGGTTGAGATCCATTTATTACATCACCAAGGTATATCCCCTTAATCAGCTCTGTTACCTTCTTTTCTCACCTACCTTCCATCCTGAGGTAAACCATCTGTCATGGGTAAACAAAGTCTAGCCAAAATCCATCCTGGAACTGAAAGCTACATAGCCACCATTGTACTTTGAGCAATGAGACAAGAGGACTTTGAACAGCCTGTTGCCCAAGGCAATTACACTAAATGATTTTTCAATTTGACACAACAGAAGTCCCTAGTGCTACCAATTTCTTTTCCCAACATGACTAAGATAATTAGTCAAAACTTGTAATACTTAATATGGGCCAGAACATAAATAAAGAAAATATATTCTGCTTTAAACAAGAGAATATCTTTCTCTATTCTTTAGTTATGTTGAAATCTCTAAAATAAGCAAAAGTGATATGAATAGCTAAAATCTTTAAGCAGAATTGGGACACAGAATTTGTCAGGGACTTTAGAGATCATTTTATCCAATCTCTCTCATGTTGCAGATGCAGAAAGTGAGATTCAACAATGGAGTCATATATAAAAACATAGTGAATAAACCTTTAACAAGTTCTCTGATACAGCATAGTTAGTGTTTGTTAGTAGAGAGGTAGAATTTTCTTTTGTGTGTATATGTATATGTATATGTATGTGTGTTTCCAAATCAAAGACAGAATACGTGTAAAACACTTCACTAAGAGAGCCAGAGGGATGGTGATCTAAACTGTTATTGTTTTGTTTCCTAAATGCTAAGTATGTGGCTGTTTAGTAGGCAAATGACACTTAGTGTTGAAAAAGACCTCTCTATATATAGAGATACCATGAATAAAACAGCGAATGCCCAACTTTGTCTGTCCTCTCTAATCATTCAATAGCTTTCCAGTTTTCTTTATAGATTTTTATTGAAAATTCACATGCCTCTATTCCCTCTGAGTGACTCTAACTTGTTAGTGTCATATCTGTTCTTTTAAGTAAAATAATAATATTAATTTGTTGCTATGGTGACACCATCTAAATACAGTTGCTTCTTTTAAATATTGTTCATCACTCTGCAGGGATGACTCTTTTGGCTTAGGGTTTTACATATCCTCAGCAAACACTTGGCTTCTGTTCTAGAGCAATGAGTTTCAAATGAGAATTTGACAGTTTCCCCTTGGGGCTCTTATGACATTTCCTTGCTCCATATTGCCATCTTCCCTTCCTTCATAACAAAACTCACAACTTTTTTCTTCATCAACATTTTTCGAAGTCTAGTAGAACTCTCCTGATGATATCAAAGTGAGTGTATTCAGATCCTATAGGGGAAAATACCACTGGAAGTAGGTCTATTGAGCTATACTAAGTATTTCTTTTGAAATCTATCATAGTATTATGTCTAATGGTGAATTTTAAAAAAATTCTTCTTGTAGGCTCTATCTTTCTCCCTCTAGGAAATAACTACCTTTTAATTGAATGGTCTTTATAATTTTTTTCTTATAGTAATTTTAAGAATAATCCTATCATATATTTTACTTTAAATAGATTTTATTTGTATTTTTATTTTAAAATAGCTTAGACTTTTCACTTGTATCTCCATCATTTTCCCTCCCTGAGTGCTATCCCTATAAGAAAGAATAAACAAAAAAAAAGAAAAATATACAAAAACTCATCAACAAATACTGCTACACACTTGGGTACCCTGTCCCCCATTACTATAAAGAAGTGGACCTGTTTTTACCAGCCTGAACCCCTGAATCTTTCTAATCCTAGTACCCTAGTTTGTTCCTTTAAAGAAGGTCAATGACACTCCTGAATTGGCTTCTGAATTATAACCAAACCTTTTTATTCATGGTGTAATTAGGAAGGCCTTTTCTTTCCTACCTACTTCCCCACAAAATTAAGTATCACCAGTTTCTAAGATGGCTGCTAAACCATTTAGTAAACAACATGTTTTTCAAAAAACATTGTTTATATCCAGAGAGCTAAGTAATAAATACCTAAAACACCAATTTATCATTATCATGAAAATTGATATCTCTTTTGTAATAAAACTTTTTAAGCCTAAATTTCTTATTGGCCAAAAGCTCAAAAAGAAAATTGGAGATATCAGACAGGACAGGCTCATAAATTATTCTGTTACACCACTTGCCTCATTGTGTCTCTCAAGACTTGGGGCACAGGAAGCAGGGATGAGATACTAGTTCCCTCAAAGGATTCCTTTGTGTCAGACACTTTGATTCTTTTGTCCTCAGTCTAAGTTGGGAGTTGAACCATATCCTGCATAACTTATAAGTCAGGTATAAAACATGAAGAGCAAATTTCAAAATATACTTATGCATTTAATTGTCTGCATTCTAGAAGTCCTAATAATGAGTAGATTTACGTTTATTTCCCAAAGAACAAGCATTGATTGTTTGTGTGTGTGTATGTGTGTTTTGAGAATAGATTGTTTTATTCTGTTAACTGGATTAAAAATAATGGTTTTGCTGAAGGGTACTTCAACGTATTCTAAGGTGACTCTGCTTGTCATTTCTCTAGAAACTTAAAAATAATCAACAATAGGGGTGGCTAGGTAGTGCAGTGAATAGAGCATCAGCCCTGGAGTTAGGAGAACCTGAGTTCGAATCCGCCCTCAGATACTTACCACAAAACTAGCCATGTGACCTTGGACAAGTCACTTAACCCCAAATACCTTACCTTGCCACACTTCAAAAAGCAAAAACAAACAAACAAAAAAAAACCCCAACAATAGTGGTGGTGAATAGATTTGCTCACAAGTTTTTTAGGGGAACAAAGTAGCTATTGCTTTAAAGCAATTTTCTGTCCAAGGTTCTGAAACACTGAGAAACTTTACCTTTGCTTACTCCAAACAACACAAAGTACAATTAATTATCTTATTTCCTATTTTTTTTAATTTTGGAAAAAAGGTTAAAATCCACTACTTATCTGTCTCTTTGTTTACACCTCCTTCATTCCACAAATGCCCTTAGAAATCATAAAAAATTAAATATGACACTAGATGCTTAAAGTGTGTTTTCATACTCAAGTTGATATACACACAGTTTCTCTCTCTCTGTCTCTCACTCTCCTTCTGTCTCTGTCTCTCTCTCTCTTTCTCTCTCTCTCCCTCTTTTTCTTTACACATGTACACACACACAGTCACATACAGAATTGATATAGAAATGAAAAAAATACTGGATACATGTTTTAGCAAACTACTGGTAATAGATAAATTCAGGAGCATATAATTAATGACATCACAATGATCAACTTGACGTTAAGAAAGAATTGATTCAATGTGCACTTGAGCTTTACAACATAAAGCAAAACAAAACAAAAGTTATGAAGGTGGAGTCTTTGATTTGCTTGTTTTGTTTTTTAAATCCCCTCAATGAAAGATTTTAAAAAGAACAGTATTTCACAGTTTTTTTCACATCCAAAAAAATAAATATATCAAGAAGAAAATTTATGAGTGTAGATGATAGTATAAAATGACTTTCTCAAAAGAAGAACCTGAGAAAATGGAAATGAACTTCAACATCCACCCGCTATGGGCTTAGTGTTAAAGAATCTGAGTTGAGGATGTTTCTCTGAAATGGATTTAGCATATGGCCTCTTAGAAGAAAACACATTTAAATTTTCAGTCCAAATGGACATATCTTTTTTTTTATTTCTACATTTTTGCATCCTTTGGTCCTGAATGTAATTAACTTTCAGTGGCAGCTAATTATAAGTGAAAAGAAATTGTAGTCTGTGTGGCTGTTTGTTTGGTGTGAGCTTGGTGAAGTGTTTTTTAATTGGAAAGCCTCTTTGCTGTATGCATTTCAATCCATTTTGCTCTGTATTTATTGTTTCAGATTCATATTATAACCATGACCTTTCATCTTCCAACAGAATCTCACACAGAGAAAAATAATTATTTTAACAAATAGACATTAAAGCTATAAAGGGGAAATGATAGAGGTTGAAGGGAAGAATAATACAGTGCAAGAAAAGTCAAGACACAAATTCATTCTGTGGACTTCACCTTGAGGTTTATATTATATTTTTTTGTTTTTGAATGTATTTCTTGGAAACAGTAAGTAGACCCAGGTTAAGTATATACATACATATATGTATACACGTATGTGTGCATGTATGCTTGTGTTTTTGTATATATATATGTATATATGTGTATATATATGAAAATAAGGAGATTAAACAGTGAAAATATTTGAGTTGATGTTATGTACTATTATCATTATACTTATTATTTTGTGATTTTAAAGTTCAATATAAAAAAGAGAAAATTGAACTAGTGATTTGTGAGTTAAATGACCTGAATTTGACCTCCACATATTCCTTGCATATAAAAATAAGTCCCTAGAGTGATCCTAGAATTTCTCCATTTCCATCTCTATCACCTGCAAAATGAGAAACAGATGACTGAAATACAATTTTAGTATATTTTGGGATAATAAGAATTAGAAAATAATATTGTTCTATGTTGTTTATGAAACCATTTCCTCCTATGAGGAGAATAGGAAGAGTTTCATTATCCTCATATTAAAGATAAGTAATCTGAAGCTCAGAGACCTTATAACTTGACAGAAGTCATCCAGCCAAGAGAACCTGGGCTCAACCAAGTTTCTTTAGCTTTGAAATTCACTTCTCTTTCTACTTCTTCATAACGCCTCTTACATGTAATATCAATACAAAATAAAACTATCAAAGAAGGTTCTTTAAGAAAATTCATAGTGGATGAAAAAAATGATTAAAAACTATTAAATTATCTTTCTTAGAAACAAGAATGTTCTAGTTCTTAAAAAAAGAGTTTAAAAAGGCCTTTCCACAATCCATCCCTCTTTCACATTCTGCCCAATATGGTAACTTACTCTTATCTAGTTATGTAATCAAAGAATAAGATACAAGTAATTACTTCCAGATTCCTATGAGATCTTTTAAATATTGCTTTGCAAATACCATCCTTCTCATTGATGCATTGTTAAACTGAGTTGATATTAACTTCTCATCTATAATTGTTTTATTGTAATAACTCAATGCATTATTTTTTGCACACTACAGGTGAC
>CM053596.1:251482436-251506063 GCA_028646575.1 Pseudocheirus occidentalis
ATATGTGTATATTTGCATATGTATATGGGTATATATGTGTGTTTGTATGGATGTATTATTTATATGCACACTTTATGGAATATTTTTATTGTCATGGAGGAGAATCCTTACCATCACAGCTTCCTTTCATTCTAATGAGAAATATAAACACATAAGCTGAATTTTAGAATACATGGTACTTAATGGTTTACACAAGTGTTTTCCTCATAGCAGTTCCATGATGTTCATCATTACTTCTAGAATCTACAGTTCCATTAGGATAAATCTAAATCCTTCTGTAATTTTTAGATAGTCTTTAAGTTCTGTGACCAAAAGATTCATTTCCTAAGGCCAACTTCAAATTTTCAAACCAATGCCATCTGGTATTGAGCATCTCAGAATTTAACTAAATTATTCCTCAGATAATTGATTCAATTGATTACTGATTAAGCCTTTCCTGCTTGGTGAGACCTATCAGAATCTGATTTCTACTGGGATAACATTCAAGGGTCCAGAATGACCTCAGCACTGAATGATGAGTCTTTGGCGTAGTTCTTTTGTAAAAAGTAAAAGTATCACTATTTCTGTCTTACAGGTGAGGAGATCAAGATGCTGACCTTGGTGATCATCATCTTATTATTATCATTATTATTGTGTTTATATATACACAGACACGGACACGCAGACACAGACACCGACACAGACACACACACACGCACACACACATGCACACACACACACACACACACACACACACACACACCTCAGGAGAGCAGCATAACACCAGCAAGACAATGAACATAGTAACCCAATGCTACATGAGAGAGTTGAGGCTGTCATTCCTCACAGAATGATGAATGAAGTCCATAGGGATGTTGAGCCACAGAATCACTGCATGGAAAAATCTTTTCTTCCATGTCAGTGCCATGTCACAAAACCCTGTTCACACTGTCCTAGTTATAACTCTGCTCCAAAGCTAAAAGTAAGCCTAAGGTATACCTAGAATTAAGCATACAAGTGGGGGTATGAGGTCCCTAATGCTGATCATCTTTCCCATGTGTAATTATAGGTTATGATTTTCCTAACACTAAAATGATGGAATATATAGTACCTGGAAGATGGGGACAGTATTAATGGCATAGACTCTGAGCTATTGATGTAAAAGTGGTTATATTTACACAAATCTATTTTTCTTACCTCCCTGATTTGTTTGACCAATGATTCATATTTGAGTTACTTGAGTTAGTTAGGACAGTCAGTTGCCATGGAACAGAAATAAGTTCATTGGCTACATAGGAACTGAGTATATGATTTTGACCTCACCAGCACTGTGCTCTAAATAACTAAACCCACCAAATTCATAAATAATCAAAGCTTCAGCTGGCGGGCAGTGACTTGCTTGACACCCAATAATAATCAGTTACATTTCTTCCCTACTTTAAGACTTACTAAGTATTTTCCTCACAACTCAGTAAGGGAACAAAAATTAAGATCTTTATATGCATTTCAGAGATGAGGAAAGAAAGGCTCAGAGCACTTAGATAACTTCCTCATGACTTGTCTTGGGTTTGAAACTGGAGTGTCAACTCAGAATTCTACTATGCCTTGAATTCGTTCTTAAGATGGATCATTTAGACTCTATACATGCTAGTTTATGATGATGGTAGGTGAAAAAAGTAGGGTACAAGTTTTGAAAGATGAAGGTTATGAGAAAATATGACTGAAGTTTAAAACATAGTTTTAAAAGATTATATAGTGATGATGATGATGATGATGATGGCTATATATGAAAGAATAATGCTAGAGGCAGTGTCTATGTGTAGGAGTTAGGGGTGCCACTTAGGGTGGACCAGTTCCAGGTCTGGGAGAGGTGGGAAATTTTTGAGGTTGCTATAGGGAATGGAATTATGATTATCAAATAATGTTTTCTTCAACTTCTCTCGGGAAAAAATTGAGTTAGAAAGTCTGTCAAAAACACTTGTCTTTTTACTTATGCCTTCTATCAGACAGACAACAATAATAATAATATGCTATCTAAAGGCTCAAAAAATACTGAAAAAAGTTGGACTTGGAGGCACGGAGGCCTATTTTCAAATCCCCCCTCAGACACTTATTAGATGTTATTCTGCACAAGTCATCTCATGTCATTGTGTCTCAGTTTCCCCATTTGTAAAATGGTTGCACTCGGTGACTTCTAAGGCTCACTTTAGCTCTAAATGTCTGATCCTATGATGTATGATGCAATTATCTTTCATCCTACAAAGTCAGGGAATATGAAGGGATGAAGGAGAACCCAAATTTGCTCACAGCTATGTAATGGCAGAATTAAGCCTCAGATGAGGATTTAGCACATAGTAAATGCTTAATAAATGATTGCTAATTGATTGCTGCACTCCAGACCCATACCCTTTCATTGTGCCTTATCATGTAATACTGAGTCACCCCATGCTCTACCGCATTACCTTGTTTCTTTGATCTGCTTATCCAGCATTAGTGATGCATTTTCACTAAGCCCAGTTCCTCTTAGGTCTAATATCCAGAAGTGGTACAAGACAAAAATGTTTTATCTCCACTGTCTGCTTCCTACCCCTCTGTGTACTTCTCTCTCTCTCTGTACTTTTCACCATCTCTCAGATGTCATTTGTTACCACATCTCCTTTACTTAGGCAGGGTACCAGGAACCAAACTTCTTTTGCTCCCTCTTTTGCTCCTTTCTGCTGTCAAAATTTCAAAAGGCTTTCCCTCTCAGTTTCTCTTATTAAGTTTATTTGTTTCTGTATTTTAATACACAAGTCATAGAAGCCAATGGCGAATTCCAGTGCTGGAATGAGGCTTTAGCTGAGTGATTTGGGAGTGTGAGGATTTTCCCAGGAAGGGCACTGACCTTGGAATGTTAAACTTGAAGGGGTGGTAGTATATTTACACAAATTTATTTTTTCTTACCTCACTGATTTGCTTGACAAATGATTCACAATTATGAGTTTGAATCTCTATTCTTCTACTTAATACCTGCATGACCTTGGGACAGTCATTTCATCTGTAGGAGTCTCAATTTCCTAATCTGTAAAATATAGAGATTATTATAAATGACTTCCAAAGTCCTTTCGTATTCTAAAATAGAATAAAGATAGAAAAGGAAATGTCTATTCAGTCAAAACTTAAGGCTATCCCTCCCTTCTAAGAGCTTATATCTAAGAGATGTTCTTAGTGTTCATAGGGAGTTGGGTGGCCAACTGAGTAGGGTATGGTGGACTTTGAGGTAGAAAGGCTTGAGTTCAAAGCCAGCCTCTGATACTTAGCTGCTGTGTGACCTTGGGAGACTCATTTACGTGCTTTCTGCTTCAGTGCATCATCTGCAAAAGAAGAGTATAGTAGAACCTACCTCCAATGGTTGTTGTGAAATTAAGGTAAAATATTGGTAAAGTGATTTCCAAACTATATAAGGGCTAATTGTTATTATCATCATCTTTATTATTAGATGACTAGACATAGAAAGAATATAGTTAAGATGTAAGTATTCAAATGAGCAAGGAAAGGTCATTCAGAGAAAGATCAAGTGAGCTACCACAGCATAAACATTAAGTCAGAAATATAGTCAAACGCATCTATAAGGCACTATTGTCATAGAGTTGTTTCAGTTTTGTCTAACTCTTCATGACCCGATTTGGGGTTGTCTTGGCAAAGATACTAGAACATTTTCCCCTTTTCCAGCTCATTTTACAGATGAGCAAACAGACAAAAAGTGACTTTGCTGGAATCACAGAACTAGTAAATGTCTGAGGCCACATTGGAACTCAGGTCCTACTGACTCCAGTGCCAGTGCTCTATCCACTGCCCCACCTAACATTCAATAGGTGACAGTCCTTAAGAATGCATACAGCATCTTCTTAATCATCTCTGTGTCATGGAAATCTAAGAATTCTAACTGATCAGAACCCTGGAAACCATCTAGATCATGAATCCAGTGCTGGAAAGGATTCAATAGAATTTTACCCAAAACCTCATTTTACAAATGAAGAAGCTGAAGCCTAGAGAAGGTTATTGACTTGACAGTCAAGAACCAAGCCCCTCATTTCAAAAAAGAGGAAAATGAAACAGAGAGGTTAAATGACTTACCCTATGTCACAGAGCCATTGAGTTGCAAAGTAGAGATTCTACCACAGATAATAATTGATTTGACATTGGATTGGTGTTTAGTTAATACTTTCATTGAATTAGTTTGCTGGCTTGTAATGTCCAGAGTTCAGCTTCATTTATGTATTTCCATTTTCTACCTTTACTCAGTTTCAGTGATATTCAGAATTCAGCTTGAAACAATTGGAGAGCTGATTGTTAAACATTCAGTATGAGGACATATACCACAAAAATTGACAAAAATAAATCAAGGCTTTAATTTATTGTCTCATTGATTATCTAAAATTAAGAAAGTAATAGAGAGAATGTTAATAATGAAGATTAAACTTTAAAAAGTACCCTACAAATATATTTTTCCCTTGGAGAGCTGGTTGTTAAACATGCACCAGCAAATCACAATCCTATTTGGAAGTTTCCCCATTCTTAATCTTTTCACAGCTTAGTCTTTCTATTGTATGCTCTAGAGAGACCAAAAAAAGGTAAGGAGGTGTGGGATGGGAAGCAAAGATGTGAAGCCTCCTCCAACCTGATCATTTCATTCTTTAACAAAGAAGTAAAGAGTATAGTAGTACTAGTCTGAGGATAAGCTGGATGATATTGTTCACACAGTAACATCCTTATTATATTCGGTCAGATTACATATAAATGAGGACTTCATTATTGTGTTGTGTGACTACAAAGAAAAGGGGGGAAAAGACATGAAAAAAATAAGAATCAAGAGTGATAAGGATATAAGAGTAGCATTCCTAAAAGGCATTAGTTTAAACTGCTCTCAAGGCTCAAATATCTTATCTCAGAAGCAGAAAAAAAGCAGCCTTAAAAGGAAGTTAAAAAATTTAAACAAGCAGCCCCCTCTGGAGCTGAGAAATTGTAGGACCTGGATTTCAAAAGGCTGGGAATTCTACTCAGATAACACCTCAAGTTATTTCAAATCAGTAAGGCCTGCCTGATCTATACATCAGTTCAGTTTGGATTAGATTTGAGACTATTTGAACATTGCATTTGATAATATCATTTGCATTTGAACCAAGTTCCTTTCTGTTGTGATCAGTATCATTGCCACTGGTTAACCTTTGATGGACTTTGTTATGTGAGTGCTGTACTGCTTGAAAGAAAACATTTGTCTGACTCTTCTAGTAGTTTATCAAGTCAATAAATATCTACTAAACACTTTCTGTGCTTCAGGAATTGTGGTAAATACTGGGGATCCAAATAAAAGCAAAAAGACATTTTGGTTTTTCCATGGTGAGACATATTCATGGACCCCATTTGGTGTTCGTGGGTGTTTCTTTGATTGAGAGGGAAATGGTATGCAGCACGTAACCATGGCAGTGAGTATCATTGCTTCATTTCTCAATAAATAACCCTTAAATAAAGAATGTGAGATTTAATATGGACATGATGGAAAAACAGGGGAAACAGGATTTCTAGTACAAAAAAGAAGAGTTAATAAAATGAAGTGAGATATCAATTAGAATTGAATTGGAAGGACAGGATAGGAGATACAGATGCAGAGCATCAAAGCTAGCATGGGACAAATTGGGCATTGTCTGAGATGGTTTTATGGGGAGGAGGAGGAACACTTTCTTCTCAAAAGGAAGTGTTTCCATGTTTCTCTCCTAGACATCTGACCTAGACATCTGCTTTTTAAAATTTGTTTATTTTTTTTAATGGAGAAACTCCAAACAATTTGCCCCAGACTTTCTGAGGGACAGGTCGCTTAGATCCCAGGATTGGTACTTCTCTTCTGTGACATTGTTCCCCACCCCCCAACCCCCGCCACGTTGGAATGTCTTCCATATTGCTACAGTGCTTCTTTCCTATTCAAGGGCCTTCTGTGCTGCTTCTCCAACTCCTACTGTCCTCTGTTCTGTGCTGCCTTTCCTGCACCACAACTAGACACTGCATCAGTTCATTTTGGATCTGTTGATAAATATGCATTGAGCAGCAACTATATTCACTATACTAGGTACTATTAGAGACACAGAATTAAAAGACTCCATAAATCCATAGCAATATGGACCCCGCCCCCAAGGAACATACAGTTTATTTGGAGGAAGTTTGAAAAACGAATTAAACCAATCCCACTAAGATGAGGCAGATGAGGGTAATTGAATTCTAACTAAAGTATAGGCCACAAATGTCCTTTTTTATTAGAGTAGTTCAGTAGGTACTGGCAATGGACTAGTTGAGGGATTAGAATTGAAAAGGGAGTCAAAGCTGAATTGAACATGGCATAGTTAAATAACAACCATAGGGTTTTGAACAGTTTTATAAATCAAGTCCATTCTCACTCTTCTCAGTAACTTGAGAGCCTCTCATATAGTGATCCAGAAATGAGCTAAAGGGTAAAATAGTATTAATCTTCATTATGTCCAGTAGTTGTGGTTGTATGTGTGTGTGTGTGTGAGTGTGTGTTGTGGTTTGTCCTTTATTCTCAAACAGGACCATGATATCAGGAAGATGATGACATGACTTGCAATTGAAATGGACTTAAGTGAGAGAGAGCTGTGCAAAATCACCAGCCTTACTTTCTCCTCAAGAGCTATCTGGGCCCAGTGGCCAGATATAGATCAGGATGGCTGGAGACAGCCCAGGATGTGGTGTGAGATCTTGGCCTTTTTAACTTGGTCTTTCCTGGTTCTCACTTTAAGTGAGGCAAACCCCATTCAGTCAACAGGCCTGTTGAAGAAGTGATTCAGTAGAGTGAATACATCAAAATGGAGCCAAAATTCTTATGCTTTTTTGTATCATGATCCCCTTGAAAATATGATACCCTTCCTAGAATAACTTTATATGCATAGAATAAAATACATAGATTATAAAACATACAATAACTGTCCCACATCACAGGGGTTAGGAGCATAGTTCCCCCTCAATCTGGAAAATTGCGCAAAATTTTTTGGCCCTCCCTTTGTACCAGAGAAGTCTGAATTACTATAGTATTAAAAGATAAATGTATCGAAAGTATATATTATGATGCATATATTTTATGCATTTCTGAATTTCTTAGCCTTTTTTTGTGTCATCTACTTGGCCTTCATGTGTCTTCTGCAGCTTTCCCCAAACCCCCAGAAAGTTCAATTTAATGTCTCAGGCCAACCTGTGATACATGGAAACTGTGATGGGAAAAGTCGTAATGTGAAAGAGATAACTTAATATTACAATATAGCTAGTTATCAAAATATATTAAATTATGAGCTGATATAAAAACACTTGAAGAAGACAGTCTAGGGTGATAAAGTTTCAAGTTCTTGAAAAATCATAGTAGACAGAGAGATTGATAGATAAAGATATTGATAAGTAGACAGAAAGATAGATAGATAGATAGACAGATAGATAGATGGATGGATGGATAGATGATACATACATACATACAAATATCGACATGGATAAAAGAGAGAGAAAGAGAGGGAGACAGAGACAGAGATAGATGATAGCTAGATAAACAGATAGACATAGAGATTTTTGGTGGCGTGACAGATATATAATTGTCCTTAGAGCCAGGATGACCAGGTTTCAAATTCTGCCTCTGGCATATATTGGCTCTGTGATGCACTTAACCTTTCACTGCTCTAGGAAATTTTATAAATCTATAGGTTTCAGAGAAGGTGAATTGAAGTGATAAAGCATCCTCACCCAGGAGTTCTATGGAAAAATGAAATCACAGGTCCAGTCTTTCTCCTTTGTATGCATATTGGGATATATAGTATAAGGATTTGGCCTATGATGTCATTAGTATATGAATATACTAGGTTTTCCCATTAAATATACTACAGTTTCTGTGAATATACAGAGAGAGAGAGAGAGAGCTCTTAAAAGATCTCTAGGATACCAATCTCTACAGAAAGTATTTTTTTAAAAAAGAAAAATATTTTAAAATGCAGATGAATAAAGTTCAGAATCAGGGAAAAAAACTAGCAGTAACTAGTAAGTCAGAAATATATATTAATGCTAATTACAGAATCTTACGGTTAGGTCACAGTGTCCCATCTCTTCTCACCCTACCCCATAAGTGAATCTCCTATTTTCACTGATAACAAGTGGTCATTTTGGCATCTCTTTGAACTCCCTCATAAGGTAGCCCATTTTGTTGCTGGAGAGATTTAAATGCTATGAAGTTCTTCCTTATATGGAGACAGAAATCCACCTCCCAATAGCTTTTACATTTTATTCCCTTGGTACTTGGGAAATGGTGCATATATTTAAATCTGAGATTTCAGTTGCTCTTGTTTAAGTAGAGTTAGGAAAAAAAAATCTCTACCTACCACTTTCAAATGTAAGATGTAAAAACCAAACAAAGAAGCAATTGTTGTTAAGGAATCAATATCCTAAGACAAACAAATGAAAGCCAATCTCTTGACATTTCAAAGGGCAGTTGAATTACTTTCACTACACAAATATGATTACAGATTATTTAATTTATTAAAAGCTAACCCACTGCAATTTATTAGATATACCTGTGCTACCAACCACTATAATTCACTGTATGTTAAGAGTACTGAAGGAACAAGGTTGATGAATTGTTTGAAAGGTATAGGAAAGGTTTAGGAAGATGAAAATTATAAGAGCATAAAAATGTCATACTAGGTCATATCCATGGTCTTCCCAGCTCAATATTCAGTCTCTGGTATACAGAGATGTTTTATGGGATGCAATAGTTCTCTTCTATAATATCTACCATAAAGGGTTTGGGATATGCCCCCTTCTCATTACACACACACACACACACACACACACACACACACACACACACACACACACCCCTTTCTTTCCAAAATAGCCTATTTTGGGTTGAACATCCATAAATATTTCAAGATCTTCTTTAGTTGCTACTTTTAGTAGTATATATTTCATTTTATTTTTATTAATGTCTTTCAAACTGTAAGTAATAACTTCATAGTTCTTTTTTCTAGGCTATGATGGACAAGCTTTATTCACCCATTCCATGACATCATCATCATCATCATCATCATCATCATCATCATCATCATCATCACTATATAATCTTTGTTAACTATGTTTTAAACTTCAGTCATATTTTCTCACAGTCTTTCTCACAGTACCCTACTTTTCTCATCTGCAAAAAGCTCTCTTGTCCATTTCTGTCCATCATATTAATTCACTTCTCTAACTTTTCCTAGTTTTATATCTTTTTTTCTTGTTAAGTCTTGACAGAAGTATATTCAGTACCACAGGTAAGGATACCCATGGTCTCATACAAGGGCAAAATAAAGCCTCTTTTGTTTCTATTACCTTTCTGGATGATTCCAACATTTTTGTTGGCCGTCTGGCTATAGATATTGGGATATTTTTTTTCTAGAAAATAATTTACAATGATTTTCAGACCTCTTTTCTATAAAACTGACAGTTCATTTCATTATTTTATGAGTTTAATTTGTATTTTTTCTCTATATGTGCTAATTACCTCACTCTTACCTACAAAGAAGCTCATCTGCCTTTTTCTGCCCACTCACATAGTCTTGTGAGATCTTCCCGCAGTGTTTCTCCATCTGCTCAGCATTTCTCCACCCTAAAGATCTTAGTACCATCCAATTATGAATATGCCCTCACACATGACTATGAACAAATCATTGGCTACCTCAGCAGGAAAGATTTTTGATGAAGTGATCTGTATGGAAGTCACATTGAAAAGAGAGTTCACACTTCTTTGTGAAGTGGGGGTAGGAGTGGTGATAGGGAGGAAATCTTTAGTAGCTCCCAGCACTAGTATTCAGTTGTTTACCCATTGTTTGTGATCTATAAATCCCCTTTAGGAAAATTAGTTCAGAAGTTAGTACTGTTTTTTGATTGGATGATGGTGAACTGAGCATTAATCTAATTAAGATCCTCATCTAATCTGCAGTCTTCTATTGACTCAACAGCATTGCAAAAGACAGACAACGTAGTAATAATAATAATGATGAAAATAATAACATTAAACTTGCTTGAAGAAATTCATTCCTGGTCCTGGAACTCCTATAGGCACTTCCCTCTGGACAAATGCAAAGTAACTCAGGACTCAGCCCAGCAATGCAATCCCCTTATTATTTTCATTTATTAGCAAATGAATTGCCTTACTTTTCAAA
Source organism: Pseudocheirus occidentalis (assembly GCA_028646575.1). Classification (NCBI taxonomy): domain Eukaryota; kingdom Metazoa; phylum Chordata; class Mammalia; order Diprotodontia; family Pseudocheiridae; genus Pseudocheirus; species Pseudocheirus occidentalis. The sequence goes on from CM053596.1 coordinate 251,492,639, forward strand.
CAGTATTATGTCCCTGACTTGTGAAAATTAAATTGGAGGATCCCACTCTTGACTCACGTTGATTTCATTTCTAAAATAATGATTCTAATATTATAGAACATCCAATCAGGTCTGTCTCTCAGGAGAATCTGGGTTTAATTTCTCCCATATTTCCTTCAAGCTCTAATTTTATCTCTGTTCAATCTGTATTATTCTCACTACATAATATGCCTTATACTACATTCCACCACTCTCTAGTCAGAGTGGGAAACTCTACAATATAGAGTTACACAGATCTTATATGAATTTGTTGGAGAGGGGTGAATTTTTTTTTGATTATTTTACTTCTTAGAGCTACCTCTGAGGCTTCGCTATTTTATTGTTGTTCATTTGTATCAGCAATATCCGTCTCTTTGTAACTTCATTTGTGTTTTTCTTGGCAGAGATATTGGCGGGTATTGTCATTTCCTTCTCTACCTCATTGTACAGATGAGGAAATTGAGGCACACAAGGTTAAGTGACTCACCCAGGATCATACAAGCTAGTAAGTGTCTTGGACCAGATTTGAACTCGGGAAGATGAGTATCCCTGATACTAAACCCATGCATGATTCACTGTGCCCCGTACTTACCCAGAGTTTCCAGTATATACCATGTCAGAAATCCCTGTGGGCATTTCAGTTGCTTTCTCCAAGGTTCATAAGTCTTTCCAATGAGACTAGAAAGAAAACTAATTTTCTTTGATCTTAATTGAAATTTAAAATAGGTTTACTAAAATTTCTGTGATGTTTCATGAGAAAACAGGAAAAATTCAGAAATTTCAGGACTCCGATTGTGTTAGCTTTGACATAGTCCCTTTGTACCAGCAAGTGTGTGTCTTTTCTTTTTGGCTGTCCAAACTGATAATTTCTTTCTGCTGGGAACACTCAGTGAGGAAACTCCCCCTACCAATGGACATTACCTTTTCAGTTTTTAGGTTTAGGGAGTTCCTGGAGCCCTGAGATTAACTTGCCTTGAGTAACTTAAGTAATATATGTCAGAGGTAGGATTTGAATCCAGGTTTTCCAGAATCAAGAAGTGGCTCTCTATTTACTATGTCACACTTTTTTCAGGTACATTTCCCCCTAAATAAGTCAATAATCTTTGAAAAGGACTAAACTCAAGTATCTTTAAAGAAATGACTTACTGGGCAGCTAGGTGGTACAGTGAACAGAGCACTGGCATTGTAGTCAGGAAGACCTGAGTTCAAAGTTGACCTCAGACACTTAGCACAAAAACTAGCTCTGTGATCTTGGGCAACTCACTTAACCCTAATTGCCTTCAAAAAAATTGAAAAAATAAAAGAAAGGCCTTACTGTAATACTTGAAGTACTGTGTAATAACATAATGATGTTAACTCCAAGGCACCATGCCGGAACACTTACAGGCTTCCCATCAAAACATGTGCAAGCACAATTTTCATCTCTGTTCTACTTGGGGAGTAATTTATGGTTAAGCATAAGGGGAAAGGGAATGCCTTTATAACAGGCAAAGAAAAAAAAAGAGCTTATGTATGAATTGGAGTACATTTTTCATGCATCTAAAGCTTATGATAAATTAAATCATTTCACTTAAAGTGAGTACTTACTCCTATTAATTTCTGAGTCCCGTATAATTTTCCATGGCCTATCTTACTAAATAATAGATCCATCTGAAATAAAAATAATTCTAACAAATTCACCCATTTTAGAAGTAGGAAATATTTGGTCCAAGTGCTGGATTCATCGCTCACCTTAATTTCATCAAGTGCATGGGAAAAAAAGGTATCAGGATATGACATAGATATTTATCCTTGAATTTGCAAAAATGCAGAATGTCTTAAAATCTTTAGCAGAAATATCCTGAAGGCCACAGTGGGACAATCTCCATAAAAGCCTCTCCATTCCTCTCTATCACAGTTTAGGAATGCACATCTCTGAGTCCTCTTGTGTCTATGTTTCCCTTTATGTCTCCTTTTATCTTTTTATGTATTTTCTTCTTTGCGTGCCCTTTGGTTCTGTCACTTTGTCCCTTCTTTCCTTCCTTTTATTATCTGCCTCTCTGTCTCTCTCTCTCTCCTCTCTGTCTCTCTCTGCCTCTCTCTCTGTCTCTCCCTCTGTCTCTCTCTCTGTCTCTCTCTCTCTGTCTGTCTCTCTCTCTGTCTGTCTCTGTCTCTCTGTCTCTGTCTCTATCTCTCTGTCTCTCTGTCTCTGTCTCTCTGTCTCTGTCTCTGTCTGTCTGTCTCTCTCTGTGTGTCTCTCTGTCTCTCTCTCTGACAGACGCACTTAGTTTGCTTTTTATTTATATATCCCTTAAGTGATTTTCCCCTACGACGGATGCCTGTGTTTCTCATTTTTTAAAAAACCGTTTCCTTTTCCCTATACGCTTAACAAAAGCAAAATTCCTAGCATATGTTTGCTTCCTATTTCAATTAATCATTACTCATCTAAAGAAAAAGAATAAAAAGATAAAGTGGCATCTGATCACAGACATTTCATGGTCAAGTTAAACAACATAATTAGGTCTAACTTAGCACATCTGGTTTCTAACTCGAAACTCCATATGTGGGTTTATGAAACTCTAGGGGAAGGTGGCGACCAGCTGAGCTCTAATTGTGCTTTTTAGCAATGTGCAATGTGATCATTTAAATCATTTTTAACACATTACTTTCAACAGTTAATATGTCTTTGTGTGATTTCCTTGCATCCGTTTTTTCCTATTTCATATGTGAAAACAAGTTCAGGTTTCAGTGTTAAGCATATATCCAGATCATTTGATAGAAATCAATTAAAATTAATTTAACAAATATTTATTAAGTTCCTACTATGTGCAAGGAACCAGTATCAAGGATCTGTGTCTCTCTCAGTAAGCTTCCTTATTATTTTTTTTCAGTTATGCTTGACTTTTCATGATCCCATTTGGGGTTTTCTTGACAAAGATACTGGAGTGGTTTGCCATTTTCTTCTCCAGTTCATTTTACAAATGAGCAAACTGAGACAAACAGGATTAAGTGACTTGCCCAAGGTCACACAGCTAGTAAAGTATCTGAGGCTAGATTTGAAGTCATCTCTTCCTGACTCCCCATCTTGAGCTCTATCTACTGTGGCACCTAGCTTCCCCACTTATAATGTAGTAGATACACTTTGATCAATTGCCTGAAGTTAGGTGAAGTGACTTGCTTATGATAGAGGTAGTAGTGGAACATTAAGAGATTTTAAATTGACAACTGTTACTTCAAACACCCAGTATTCTATGGATCATGTTTCTAGTGATAAGAACACAAAGACAAAAATGAAAAACAGCCCCTGCCCTCTAGAAACTTAAAATTAACATTCAAAAAGCCTGTGCAATACCCATCAAACTCCAAACCCAGAGAGGGAATCCATTGCTTACTATGGCAACATGACAAAAGAGTCAAGAGTGAACAGCAACTGCAAAGGGAAGAAGCAATGCTGATGTAAAACAAGAATTAACATTTGACTCCATCAAAGTGGTTTCTGCAGATCTTTATACAAAGCAGAGAGGAAAGGATGCATCATTGGTGCTCAAGGAAACATTTGATACTTAAATTGATTCCCCTTTTCTTTATTTGAATTAATAAACACAATCTACAAAGACACTAAGTGAAGGAAAACAAACACATTATCTTTCAAATTCTTTTTGCTCCCTAAACAATAAACCATCCTAATTCAAGTCACTCTCTTGTTCAAGAAATCCACTGACTCCCTCATGTTTCTAGGATAAAATTAAAACATCACTATTTGGTCTTTAGATCTCTGAGATCCTATTTACTTTTGAAAATGATTGTACAATAGTTTTATTTCATATACTTTACATTATAATGCAAGTGGCCTGCTTGCTCCCCTTCTTTGGTCTCCGTGCCCTTGTTCTCCATGTATGTGATGCCTTCCCTCCTCATCTCAGCCTCATGGTAGCCCTAGCACCTTCAAAATCTGATCAAGTGTCATCTTAGACAAGAAGCCTGTCTCCTCCAGTCACCATTTCCTTCCCTCTGGGTTTTTTGGTACATATTTTCTGTTTTATTTTTCAAGCTAATTTGGTTACCAAATGTTAACACCTTGAGGACAGGAACCGTTTTATTTTGCCTTTATCTGCATCATTCAGCACTGTATCAGGCACATTAAAAGTTAGAACTTTTCAAGTTGAATTTAGTGGATTTTTTTCTCCAATGTTGGATCTCAGGTATAATTTGGTTAATAAATTCAACAATGAACATTTATTGAACTCTTACTATTGGGAGGCACTGTACTAAATCCTGGAGCGACAGAGCGTAATAAGATGTAGTCCCTGCCCATAAGCCTCCCATCTGGTAAGAGTGTTGAGAAGGACAAAAATAATTATAGTTCACAATAGAATACTGGTATCGATTGTGCCTAGTGCAGTGCCTGCTGCATAGAATTTGTTGATAAATGCTTGTTCCTTGAATTATTGTTATAAGTGTATTTGAGACAAACAAAGAGCTGTCAGAGTTCCCAAGAAGCAAAGAATGATCACTTGGGGTTTGGGGGGAGAAAGGTACCCAGATAGAAGCCACAAAAACTTCATTAAAAAGAATACGCCTTAGCTGAAAGTTGACTAAGAAAAATGAGTTAAAATTAAGCAACAAATCCTTATTTTATACTTACTACACATGAGACTGATTGGTAACCATTGAAATAAAAGAAAAATAGCTGGTTGTTACAAAGCTCTGTTCTAAAGAACATTGCACTATGATGGTAGGGGGAGTCACATGACAATAGCAAATGGGTGAGTGAAGCAAGAATAAAGGGAAAGTTTAAGTATAATAGCAGGAGAAAGCTGAGGAGGAATACAGTACTTTCCTTTGGGGTGGACCTGGGCTTGTTCAGAAGATTTAATGAAAAAAAAATTAAAGCTAAGTTTGGACTTGAGAAAAAGGTAGGGGGGTGACTTTGTCAGATGGGACTGGGAGGGATTCCTGGGGATGCAGACAATGGAAGCAGAGGTCCATGATAGGAGAGTGAAGGACTGGAAGGAGGTAGTATGAACACACTTGCATTATAATGCAAAATATTTGAAGGGGAGTAATCAGAGTTAATGCTAGACCTAAGTGAGAATCATGTTGTGGAAGGATCTGACTGTAAGTATCAAGAGATTGTTTGAAATGCTATGGTGAAGCCACTATACATTTTTATTTGTTTGATTTTAAGTAAAGAAATGCATGCTTCTTGTCATGTATTAGGAAATTTTCTCAGGGATCTGCAGTCTGAAAGATGGATTGTGGAGTGGAAACACTGGAGTCAAGAGTACTAGGTAGGAGCCTATTACAGCACTCTAGCTGAAAAGAAGCAAAGTCAAATTATTCCCTAAATAGAGGACAGTGATTTAACCATCTGAGACAATTCCCTGAAGTTGTTATTGACATAACCTATTCCATCCAGAGTTCCCAGGATACGTAGTACTATAATCTTCACCATGTGCCCTTCAAAGAATGTGAAAAGTATATCATCCTTACTTTTAAGTGGCTTGTGAAAGCCACCTAAAATTATGACATTTTGTGCCTTTACTGTCTTACATTCATTTAAAGGAGAAGCAGTATGTTGTAGACGCCAAAGTCTGCCTTGGAGTTAGGAATACCTAGTTCAAATCCTTTAGGTTCAAAAGCTACTTCTGACTCAAACTAGTTGCATCACTCTAATCAAATTTAAAAAAAAACTTATATTCCAAGTACCCCCAGGTAACACTATAATTTGTAAAGTGGATACCTATCTGCATTGATGGAAACTTTCCTCATGGAGTTTATATGCACTATAATACTCAAATCACTGGTTGAATTCAAACCAAACTGCTATAAATTAATGCCTTTTATTTTTACACTTTATAATGGTGTAGGGAAATTAAAATAACAGAAAATTGTTAATTAATGGAGATTAACGAACAAATTAGGCTCTTTAATTTCTGAATATCAAACAACAGTTACTATCTATTTAGATACTGAATAAAATTGTCTTGATCCCAGGTGACCAGCAGAAACTTCTCAAAGGAAACATTATTACTGTGCTCCCTGCAGTTATTAGTTTAGGCAAGAGCCCTGAAGGTATTTCTAAAGGTGCTAAACACTTATTAACACTTTTGAGACTTCATTGGTAGAATTTCCATCAAGCAGCACATGCATGTCTAAAGAAACTGCTAATTAGAATGTCCAGAATATGGAGGTTGGAGGAACTTAAAGAATCTTCTAGCTCAATCCATAACTGGAAGGAATTCCCAATCACCAACAAGTTGTCAGTCATTCAGTTTCTGCCAGAACTCCAAAGATTCGGGATGTGTCTGTTTCAGGTAGTCTGAAGCTGCTCCACTTTTGAACTTCCAGAATTACTGAGAAAGTTTTGTTTTCATTGTCGTCTGCTTTCTTGGTTTCATTCCTAAATATACATTTTTGCAACTTCTACTCAATTTTCCTGGTTTTGCCTCTTGGAGGCAAATAAATCGAATCTACCCCATCCTTGATGTAACAGCCTTTCAAAGATTTGGAGATAGATATCAGGTCTCCATACTTGCACATAGGTATCAGATTTCTACACTTGCATATGGGTATTAGATTTGAGCCTTTTCCTCTCCAGGCTAAACATTTCCTGTTTCTTCAGCTGATCCAAATAGGCCATGGGCTCAAGGCCCTTCACCATCTTGGATGTCCTCTTGATGATTTCCAGCTTAACAAAATCCTTCTCAGGTGGTTTTCCCCACAACTGGATGGATCCATTATTCTACATGGGTTCTGGTGAGCGCAGAGTATAGAAAAGTCATTGCTCCCTTTATCTATAGACTCTCAAAAAAAAATTGGTTTTTGTGGCTGCAACATCTCATTGCTAACTCATTTTGAACTTGCATTCCAATAAAACCCAGCCACTTTTGGTCAAATTCCAAGCTAATCATGTTTCCTTCATCCTATACTTGTGAAAGTAATTTTTGAACCCTACTATAAAACTTTACATTCATCTCTATTGAATTTCATTTCACTAGATTTTTGTTATTCCAAATGCCCTCAGTGTATTAGCTCTCTCCACCCCCTCCCAGCCAAGTAATATTACCAAAGCTGATGATCTTGCCATCTGTGGCTTTATAAAAGCCATGAATAAAGATGACAAATAATACAGGACCAAGACCAGATCCCTGGGACGCCCAACTGGAGCTAGGATTTCATGAGCATTGGTTGATCCTGGTGAGGAAGTTCCCTCTAGAAATACAGAATTGTTATTCTTCTACTACTTTTATTCCTGGAGAGTTGCCTGAGGTACTGAAAGATTTAGTGACTTATTGTGCACCACCCAGCCAGTTTGTTTTGGATGTTTGACCAATGTTGTCCAGTGCAAACATGCTGCCTCTCAAATTTGGGTCACTGTATAAAACCTGGGTATTGTTGCTATTCTAAGTAAAAAACGATCATAGGGCCTTCTTCCATTTGGTAATGTGAGTCTGATTGCAAGTACAGTGATCAGAGGAGTAGGCTCTTAATTACTTGTTTATCTAATGGAAAATAAATCCTTGCATGCCAGCTTGGGAAAACCAGTTAAGTTCTTGCTTCCCTTGTCCTGCTTCTCATTGGGCCAAATTAAGATTGAGCAAGTCCCCTAGCTTTTTTGTAAATTGGTTAACTAGATGAATGTCTGTTTTCATCTATTCTCTGATGGTCCCCAATGACTCTCAGTCAAATACAACACTTGGATGAAATCCATAAGGTCAGTCATTAAAGCATGATAATATAGATTTCTTTTTTTCTTTTTGAACATTGCTAGTTTTAATTTATGAAATAAAACAAGCCTTCTTATAAAAGGATAATAAAAAAGATGATCGCACATGAAACCATAAATCTATTAGGTAGAAGTTGCTATTCCTTTTAAATGTATAATGTAATTATCATGTAAATTTATTTTTAAATAAAGATGCCAATGTAAAAAACAAACTATTCTGAACACATGAAAGGAAAGAATTCTTTGACCACTCTTCTCCAGCTTCTATCCACACCATACTTCTTAGGAAATGTTGTGCTTTTCTGTGTCCTCTCTTCATTTATCCTGGAATCAAAAGTTAGAGGTGGATTTGGATATTTAATTATGTTCTTGGTCATACAGAAAAGCATTGGGGTGACAGTGAGGAGAGAGGAAAAATAGTAGGAGAGTAGGTAACATAATAAAGGGGATGTCTTGCTAATTCCTGTATCTTGCAGTTTTGCAAGAGATGCTAGAGAGGCAGAAAGTGAGGAAGCCATTAAAATGCAATTGCAAGCATTAGTGAAATTCTTAAATAATCTCATGTAAAATCATCTTTTTAATATATGATTATATCATATGGAAATGTTTTTATTCCATAAATTAAAAATCAATCAATAAATTTAAATTATAAACAATATAATGAGGGAGTAAACTAAGTTCTTCTAATTGAAGTGGAAAAGAAAGGAGAGCAAAAAGAAGAAACTGATGTGTTGCATTCTTGGCTAAATTACTAATACGAAATAATTTAGTCCACAAATATGTATTCAGAAGGGATCATTGGGTGAAATGAATCTGATCACATGCACCTTTTTATGATATAATCATAGTAACAAAATTGTGTTGGAACCCAAACTGGGAAGAGCATGGATTGTCGTGGACCAGAAGGAGCGAACATCATGAGCTACATGTGGGAAACTCAATGTCTTCCTACACTACAGCTGCCTCTAGCTAGTACTGTCAAGTTACTTGAATTATTATTGCCAATTATAAAATGCATATTTTCCTTTTCTAAAATGTAATTTAAACTAATATAATTATTTCTAACTTGTTAGAATAGGTCAAGATTGAGTTTTGTGGCATATTTTTTTCTCATCATAATTCTGTCTTCTAATTTTATACTAACGATGGTAGTCTAACTGTATGTGAACAAAAATTCTGCAATAATTCACAAATCTTTGAATCTCCTCCTGTCTTTTAAAATCTAATTAATTTCAAACTTCATGAGGTGATTTGATCTTTGTCACGTCCAGTGCTAATGAATTTATTTCTTAAAGAAAGTACTCTAGATGTAGATGTAGGAAGCTTCTATGCAGTCTCTGAATCTTTGGCCTTTTCCATCCCTTTTCTTTTTACCTTAATTTCTAGGCTTTTTCTCATCATCCTAAACTTTTATATCAAAATCACCAAGTATCAAAGTGTTTTGTTGTTGTTTAGTGATGCCCGACTCTTCATGACCCTGGTTAGGATTTTCTTGGCAAAAACGAGGAGTAGGTTGCCATTTCCTTCTCCAGATCATTGTACAGATGAGGAAACTGAGTCAAACAGGTTTAAGTGACTTGCCCAAAGTCACACAGCTAGGATCTGAAATCAAATTTGAATTGAGATCTTCCTGATTCCAAGCCCAGTGTACTATCAACTGCATTACCTAACTGCCCCCAATCAAATTGCATAATGATATAATTGCATGGATTTTATAATTTAGAGGGAGGGTAAAATTTCTCTTTCTATTTGGTCTGTGAAACCAGTTTGGGGGCATATTCTGCAATTATTTCAATGATATTCTTTTCACAAATATTCATCATGAACCCTGCAATACAAAATGATCAAATGTTCCATGAAATGGTATTTTATTTTTGCCTAGGGCCATATAATAAAACCAATTTTATCAATTCCTTTCTTTGCCACTTCCAGGAATATCTGTGAACCATCCTTCCATTTAGCCTCAACATCTTTTACCCTTCATATACTGATTACATTTATCATGAGAATGACAAGATTTATGTGACTCAACTCTTCTAGCAGGAGAACCACTTGTTGATTATTGAAAAAGGACCTCCAAGTTAAGTGTAACACCAGGGAAGTCATGAATCCCTTTAGTAGTGGTAAGCTTGGACCCACAAGTTTTTTGGCTAGGCAGCGGAGTGGCTAGGCAGCTAAAGGACTCAATCTGGAGTGAGGAAGACCTGAGTTCAAGTCCATCCTCCAACACTTACTGCCTATGTAATCCTAGACTAGTCACTAAACTATTGTTTGCCTCAGTTTCTGTAAAATGAGGATGATAATAGCACCTACCTCCAAGGATAATTTTGGGGATGAAAATTTGCAATGATCTAAACACAGTGCCTAATATATAATAATTACTTAATAAATATTATTTCCCTCTTCAAAATAAGTTTTAACTAAATAAAATGAGATTCAGATGAATGCAAAAGAAATTAATTCTATTAAAATACAGTTATCAAACTATTAAATAAAACAAGTTCCTGGACAGCACATTTTAGATGGTCTATAAACTAATTTTAATACATTTAATTTTTTTCCCCAACTCTCTGCTATTGTAACTTCAGAAGCAGAAGAGGGCACACAGATCTGAAAACCCTTATGCATTTGTCTTTTGCTCATGTGATTGTTATAGCCAAAGAATCCATCTCCAAGGGGCTACCCTATGGGTAATTGTCTTTAGGTAAGCTAATCTTGGGCAAGCAGACATGATCTTTTGCCTGAACCATGGACCTTTCAGAGTAAATGAAATTTCAAGAATATAGTAATATCTTCATATCATGAGTTATTATAATAGGGTGATGGGATAAGGGGGCATAGTTTGGCCTTACTATCCACATAGGAAAAAAATAAATGAAGAATATCTATGATATGCAGGAGAATATTAAGAAGGATTGCCTATAGAGCCTGTTCATTGTTATGTATATTTAGAACAGATTGTACAAATGGACAATGAATTGGATCCAGAATTAAGCAGAAGAATAAAGAGGAAATGACAGGAAAAGACAAGCTTCTTTGATGACCACAAATTTCTCTTAGATGAAAATGTTTATTATTTAATTACTGATATCCTACTGTTGTTGTTTGATTTTCGTGATTTCAAGCCATTGAATACAAAACTCTGAAGAACTGTAAAGAGTACACACAGAAAGCAATGGATAGGATGGTAGTGGATAGAATATATAGAAAATTAAAATCTGAAAAAACAGACATAAAGGATCCATGGTAGTAAATGTATGACAGAAACAAAGAAGGAAAGGACATGTGGAAAGGACAATGCTATGAGATATATTACAAAGGTATTCTCACAATGTTAAAGCAAGAGAAGTCTCAAGTATGGCTGAGGTAGCCCCTTTAAGGAACTTTTAGGATTATATGGACAAGTGGTCAAATGTGGTTGCAGAGTAATCTGCATAGTTAGTAGGAAAAAATTAATCAATAAGATCATTGATCCATTTGGCCATAATTATTTTAACTTTTCTATACTACAGACATACAATTTAAAAACTGTATCTGTGTTCTGTTATGAACTAATGTATCAGCCACTCCACTTGTCACCCTTAGCTAAAATTTTAGTCACAAAAAAATGAACCAATTCAAAATCTGTTCCCTAAGGCAGTAAGTAGAAAAGGTTGCTAACTCCTAATGTGAAGAGTTGGATTTAAATTCAAGCTGATTTCACCTTAACTAAGTTTCAAAAGGAGAGAGAAAGATAATTTGATATGACTTGAAGGTGGCAGAAAGAACAGAGAACAAACACAAAAATTGGAGGTTTTGAGTTTATATAAACCTCCAACCCATATAAATAAATAAAAATTTAATTCAGCAAATATGAGTTAAGCAGCTAAGGTGTGGTATGGAACTAATATGATCATATTACATGTGGGGGGAAGTACAAAGGTATATGAGGACCTCATGTACATGTACATGCATCTATATATATATATATGCATATATACACATAAACATATGGATGGATAGATAGATTATAGATATTTCACTGTGCTTTTAGAGAGGATGAAAATGGAAACCTTAATATATGTTTTGTTTCGTTTTTTCCTTTGGAGAGAGATAGAAAGTTTTATGGTTGTTGTCTTGGTAGGAAGAAAAGAATTGCTCCATTGTTTCAAATCATTCCATAGAATCCTAAAAAAAGATAATGCAATCTTTTTATTTCATTGTTTCAGTCATGTCTGACTCTTCATGACCCTTTTGGGGTTTTCTTGGCAGAAATACTGGAGTGGTTTGTCATTTCTTTAGCCAGATCATTTTATAGATGAGGAGACTGAGACAAATAGATTTAAATGATTTGCCCAGGGTCACACAGCTAGTAAGAGTCTGAGGCTAGATTTGAATTTGGATCCTCCTGACTCCAGGCCTGGCACTCAATCCACTGAGCCACCTAGCTGCCCTGAGGTGATCTTAATCTCAATGAATATAAGCAAAGAGCCCAGAATGGGGGGAGTGAGAGTCCCAATGAACTCTGACTAAGAGACTTCACTGGAAGTTTTTATTCATTTGTAGATGTCTCTGCAATATGGAGTATGTCCAGAGGAGGATCACTAGGATGGGCAGGGTGTTCAGAACCATGTCAGAACTGGGGATTTTAACTGGAGGTAAAGACGAGTTGGGACATGGGAAAGGTGGAAGCCATCATAGTTGTCTTCAAATTCTTGAAATGTTGTCTTGTAATTTGACTTCCTCTGCTTGGTTCCAGAAGGGAATGCCAGATATATGAAGTGGCAGTTTCTGAGAGATAGATATAGGCTTGATTTAAAGAAAAAAGACAACCAAACAAAAGTAAGCAAACAAAAAACCACCATTAAAGTTGTACCAAAGTGGAAGGGTCTGACTGAAGAAATCATGTGTTCCTCAAAACAGGAAGTGAATTTATTAAACAGGATCTGGATGACCACTTACTTGTTGGAGATATTGTAGAGAGGAGTCTAGTTCAGGCACAATTTGAGCTACATGACCTCTATGGTTTCTTCGAACTCTGGGTGTCTGTAATAATTGGCTTTCTCTTTTGCAGCGAATTCTCTCTCTCAAAGTGGCCACTATGGATTGTCATAGAGAGCCATGTTTCTCCTTTTTAATGGACTCCTCAAATGTAGGAAATGTACCCAAAGTAGCCCTAACTTTAGTAACCTCAAATCCTTTTTGTACTTAATTCTCTCATTTCCTTCAATGCCCAGTGAAAATTGAAGTTCTATGAATTCTACTCTTATCTTCCTATCAACAGAAAAAATTCTCTCATTCCACAAATTTCTCATAATTCTCTGACTGCTCCACTGCTTTGTCCTTATCTCACTTTCTCTTATTTCATAGTAATTTCTGTGCTTGTCCTTCCCTCCATTACATGGTAAAATCCTTGAGAGTAGGGTCATGTATCATATTGATCTTTGACTTCTTCTCCCTTGTTTTCTTTATGGGAGACAAGTTATAAGTGTAGGAAATTCTAAGGAACAGTACAAAGCAACAATACACAAAATGGCTGAACAGGATTACTTACACAGTGAGTCATATAAACAACAAACGCAACAAATTCAAAAATGTGAAAGATTTTCCTGGATTTCAATAGTTGCAGAAGAATTATGGAAAAAATCAGACCTGAGGTGGAACAGAAGCTATTTAATTGACAAGAAGAAGGAGGAGGTAGAAGAAAAGGAAAAGGAGGA
>CM053596.1:251506563-251538233 GCA_028646575.1 Pseudocheirus occidentalis
GTCTCTATGTCTGTCTGTCTCTGTCTCTGTCTCTCTGTCTCTCTCTGTCCCTGTCTCTCTGTCTCTGTCTCTTTCTGTGTCTCTCTCTGTCTCTGTCTCTCTCTGTCTCTCTGTCTCTGTCTCTCTGTCTTTCTCTGTCTCTCTCTGTCTCTCTGTCTCTCTCTCTGTCTCTCTCTGTCTCTCTCTGTCTCTCTCTGCCTCTGTCTCTGTCTCTCTCTCTCTCTCTCTCTCTCTCTCTCTCTCTCTCTCTCTCTCTCTCTCTCTCTCTTTCTATGTCTTTTCACAGCTAAACTTTTTTTGAAAAAGCTATCTATACCCAATATCTCTATCTTTTCCCAAACCTCCCTAACATTAGTCTTCTATGAGGTGGCTTCTCCCCCCAGTTCTGAACTTGTTTTTTTTTCAAATGTAAGTAGTATCTTCTTGCCATGCAATCCAATAACCTTGTATGCCCTCTTTATTCTCTTTGATCTTTCTGTAGCATCTGACACTCTTACACATCTCCTCCTACTACAATCTTCTGTTTCCCTCACTTAAGTGATGCCATCCTCTCCTTTTGAGCACCTTATCTAATTACCCTTTCTTATTTCTCTTCTGTTGGCTTTTTATCCTCTTCCTGATGGTTGAAGATGAATAGATATCAAGCATATTTCTGTGGTTTTCCTATTTACTTTCTCCATCCATTCTCCCTCAAAAACCAATGCATCTGCGGTGGGAATGAACATTTCTTTGCATATGACTCTCAGAATCTCAGAGTTGGAAGGCATTTCTAAGGCCATCTAATCTACTATGTATCTGAACAAGAATTCTGTCTATGCAACTGCTCCCAAGCATATAGCCTTTGCTTCAAGAAGAACCCCCTAAGTCATTTCCTGAGCCAGCCCAGTCCACTTTGGGACAATACTAATCTTAAGATTTTCTTTTCTTTTTCTCACATCTAAAACTGTCCTTTTCCAGTTCCCCTTGGTTTTAGTTCTTCAATTTTAATTCTTCTCCCATACGGACTCTTAAAATATTGAAAGATGTCACAGTCCCATTGGAATCATCCCTCACTTAAACATTCAACAATATTTGTGATTTAAACTCAAGGACCTTCACCATCCTTATCATCTTCTTCTGGATGTTCTCTGATTGACTAATGTCTTTCTGAAAAAGTCATACCCAGAATGTTCTAGAAAAGGTGTGACCATAGAAGGCAGTCTAACAGAATCATCACTAATACATACTCACTAATTGTGTAGCCTAAGTTTATGTTAGTTTTTACAGTAATATCACATGATACATTTTACTCTCCAGACAATGCCTCTCTATACCATATCTTTGGAAGTTGTTTTTTTAACCCAGTTATAACACTTTAAATTTATGCCCTATTAAATGTCATTAGATTTGGCCCAACTTCTTGGCTTCTCAATAATTTTTTTGTACTATCACTGTCATTCAATGTCTTAAGTATCCCTTAGAGCTTTATGTCATTGAGAAATTTTACAAGCATGCCAGCTATGCCTTTGTCCAAGAGAATGATTAAAAAAAAACTAAGTCACATAGGGCCATGATAGACCCAAAGACATTCCCTAAAGGCTTCGTTAAAAGTTAACATTAAATCATTTTAATGACTGATTTTGAACATTCAGCCAGTTCTAATGCTGTGCAACTGTACTGTTCTCTAGCCTACAGTTCTCTTTTCCAAAAGGCTAATGAGACCCTTTGAAAAATATTTTCCTAAAATCTAAGGAACTCATAGCATTTACTGCATTAGAAGAATGTGGTCAGTAAAGGGAATGCAAGGCCTGTTCTTCATAATGACATGCTGAGTCCTGGAAACCTCACCTTCCTTTTCTAATCATGTAATCCTGCCTTTAATACATTCTATACATTTAATTCATTCTACAATATTCTTTTGCCCCCAACTTGTCTGTCATCTCCTCCTCAGAAACCTTCCTGGGATAGGAGATGGTGCAGCAGATAGATCACCAGCCCTGGAGTCAGGAGGACCTGAGGTCACATGGGGTTTCAGATGCTTACTAGATGTGTGAACTTGGACAAGTCACTTAACCCTGATTATCTCTTCCTGCCCCCACCAAAAAGAATCCTTTGCTGATTCATTATCTATTCCGTACCTTCTAACTCAGTAAACCCCGAGGTTGCTTCCTGGATCTTCTGGTGATTCTCATTCTTCAAGGTCAATTAGGTAACCTCTCATTTTCTCAGTACTTAAATTGGATTTCAGTTCCCTACTAGCCATTTTAAGTGTTATCATTTCCTTTCGATTTCTATTTTTCCACTTCTGATCACTCATGACCTCTAAACCCATAGTTCTAATTTTCTACCTGCATGTTCCCACTATAACTAAAAATATCTAAAACCAATATTATCTTTCCTATTAAGTTCTTCCTTCTTCTGACTTTATTTCTCACTGTGACCCAGTTGTTTGCTCAGTCTTACATTTTTAAAACCTTAGTATTAACTTGTACTTTTCTCTGTCCTTCATCTCTCCAATCTACTCAGTTCCACAGTTTTCCTTATTCTAACTTCTCTGTCACCTTTTTCTTGTTATATCCTCACTTTCTCCATCTCTGTAGTAGTTTACAGGCTTTCATTGTGACCTTCCTTGAATATTGGAAGGTTGGTCATCTGGGTGGCATAGCATTTAGAGAACATGGCCTGGTATCTGGAAGCCCTGAGTTCAAATCTGACCTTAGACATTTACTAGCTGAGTGAACCTGGATAAGTCACTTAATCTTCTTTGCCCAGTTTCTTCATTTGCAAATGAGCAGGAGAAGGGAATGGCAAACCACTCCAGTATCTTTGCCAAGAAAACACTAAATGGGGTCACAGAGTCAGAAACAACTAAATAACATCAGAGAGAATATTGGAATTGCCTCTCAGCAGATTGTTCTCTCTTCAATATATCCTATCCCTTCTTACCACATTTGGACCAATCTTCTTTGAATATTGATGTAGTTCTGTTCTCTTCTTTGAACAAATACTTCACTGTACACTATTTCTGAATCAAGTTTGGGGTCCTCTTCCTAGCATTTTACAATCTTTCTAGGCACCTTACATTATTCCCTTACACACAGTCCAAGTTGCATCCAAATTCTATTACTCTTTTTTACCTGTACATGTCCTGTGATTTCCTACCTTCATTCCTCTCTTCCCTCTCCAAGAATTTCTTCCCTCCTTTTTTTGTCTGTTGAATTCTCATGAATTCTTTAATGTCTAAATCTAATTCCACAAAAATTTGTCTGATTTTCCCATGAGAATCCTCTTTCTCCCAAGACTTTTATAATTCATTCATATCAGAGGTGCCATATATATAGCCCATGTGCCACAGTCCACAATACTCCTGAGTCCTGAGGAAATCAGGTTAAAATGTAATTGTGAAATATTTAACAAAATAAATAGCAATACAATAAAATAATATTACATTTTCCAAATAAATCGATATTCAATCCAAGGTGAATCCTTTTCTATAGTTTCTTGTTTGGCTATTTTGAATTGTGTCTCTGACTCCTTATAACCCCATTTGGAGTTTTCTTGACAGAGATATTGTGGTGGTTTGCCATTTCCTTTTCCTGTTCACTTTATGGTTGAGGAAAGTGACGCAAACACGTGTTAAGTGACTTTCCCAGGGTCATATAGCTAGTAAGTATTTGAGACCAGATTTGAACTGAGGAAGGCAAGTCTTCCTGAATCCTGGCCTAGCACTTTGTGCATTATGGTGCTACCTAACTGCCCACAGTTTAGTGACTCCTGTTTCAATATAAGTATGATAGCACTGATTCATATCATGCAATATTCCTTATTGTTTTATATCTGAGGTTATATCTTATTTTCCTACAACATCATAAGTTGAATGAGAGCAAGGATCATATCTTATTTAAACTTTGCATCTTCTCTAATGTCACCACATTCCTCCAGTGTGTAATAAAAGTGGTTATAAAATGAGGAAAGGATAATATCAAAGCCACAGGAAGAGAAAAGTAGGAGTGGGCAGGGAGATAGATTTAGCTGGCCAGCATATTTGAAGTGGAAAGTATGAAGATTTTGAGGACTATTCACTCTGCTAAATGACACTTTGTGAGGCTACTATAGTAATTTAGGTGTGAGCTGAATGATGAGCACATAAATTGAAATGCTTGATATGAAAAGAAGAAGGAAGGACTTGATAGACTTTATAAAACTATGAAGTAGAAAAATTTAAGACAAATTGAACATAGAGAAAAGGACGGGGAAGAATTCAAGACAGTTTTTTAATTGGGATGACTAGGAGAATGATCATATGATGAACAAAAACAAAAGAGTTAGTAGAGGATTCAGCTTATTGGGGAAAATGAACTTAACATGTTTAGACAAGTAAGATTTGGGATACTAGTGGGAGGTTCAATAGAAAGGGAATAGAAATTTGTTAATAATTCTCATAGAGGTGATAATTGAAACTATCTGAGGGGAAGAGATTTTCAAAGGATGAAGACTGAGGACTTAATCTTGGAACACTTCCATTTAGGAGGCACAATCAAAAAGGAAAGAAAGAAGAAGAACCAAGAAAGAGAGATAAAGAAGGAAATATCCAAGTAATTAGAAAAGAATCATCATGGTATCAATTCAAGTACCCAAAGGAAAAAATATTTCTAGAAAGCACTACCAAACTGGGAAAAAATGGATATAGCAGAGATAGGGATTATTAGAACCATTTGAAAATGCACATTTAATAGACAGGTAGTGATAGAAATGAGATTATAAGGCAATAAGTGACATTGAGCAATGGGAAAATAAATTGGCTTGTATAGCACACTTATTCAAGGATTTAGCAGGGACAATATATGACAAAAATATGGCAACCAAAGTGGGACGAATGGTCAAGTAAAGCTTTCATTCCTTCCAAGATGGGTGAGGGTGCCAAGCATTTGAAAACGGAATGATAGGTGTGAATGGGTCAAAATAGGATGGAGAAGCTATAGAGAAAGAAGATAATTTTGTGAATGAGGCATTAGAAGAGTTAGGAGAAGTTGGAATGAAGAGCACCAGTAAATAAGAAAAGCTTCTTCACCTGATAAAGAAGGGAAGGGAGAAAATAATGAACAAAGATATTTTGAAATGGAAGGGATGAATTATCTTTTTTCTTGCTTATGGCTCAGAACCCATCAGCTTCTGAATGTAGTTTGTGTCATTTCTCCCTGAATATATTACCTTATATTTTCCCTGTGTTGAAGTTCACCTGTTATTTCTACCCAATCATGCAGCCTTTCGAAATCTCTTTGTAATTTGTCCCTGTAGGCTTGGCATTTCACTTCCCAGGAGAGCTTAGTGTCATCTACAAACTTAGATATATCACTGTGTACTCTGTCATCCAGATCATTTATAAAAATATCAGCTGAGGTTTGTCCCAGAACAGATCCCTGGGGAAATCCTCACTGCTTACACTGATCCAGGATTGTTCTGATTATCTTTCCTTTTCTCTAGGTCAGTTCCTTATCAAATTCCTTCAATAAACATTATGAAGTACCTTCTGTGTATTATAGAGCACTGCACACTAGTTGTTGGATATAAAAATAAGGTATGGTTCTTTACTTTATGGAGCATATGTTCTAGAAGGAGCATAAAACACACACACACACACGCATACACACACACAACCCTATGATGATATCAAGCAACTTAAGTTCATGGAAGAGGTCCTAACCAAATGCTTATCAAGTTCTGGGTCAAGAATGATCATTTTCAAATTATTAGATCAAGGAATATAATTCATTCAGGAGAAAATAATATGCCATTGGAGAGGGTTCATTTTGTTGTGGCATTTCATTTCGTTGTTATTCTGGACCTGTAGTTTCTTCAGTTTAGGGAACTATTTCAAGAATAGTCCCTTTATATAGATCAGTTGCTGTTCTACAAAATTTAGCTTTGTCTAGGAGTATCAGAAGTGATATAATTCACCTAGGGTCCATCAGTAGGTGCCTGAGTTATGACCTGAACCCACATCTTGACTTGAAAGCCACAGTTCTGTCCAACACATTAGGATGCCTCTTGATTTTACTTATCATTATTCTTTCTGAAATGAACTCTTGGTGTAGAGCCTTGGGCTTGTTTAGGAGACCCTACTTCTTTCTAGTGATGTGATGGGGAGCATAGGCATCCTCAGTGAACAGAAACAATGGGAATGTGGCACAGGCATAAGTCTAAGAGGAAAATCATGGTCAATCAAACAATGTTCAGCCAGAAGCAGCTTGTTTACTCTGTCCCTCTGTTAGACTACATAAATACTTGTTGATTGATTAATTGACTATTTCAGGCAAACTCCAGTGGTTGGTCCTGCAGCCTAACTAGTCCCAAATGGCCTTCCCAAGGTTTAGATGGCTTTGGTTTCTTTACTCACTCTATTCCTCAGTTCATTTTGTTCAAGATTGAAAAGCAGCATTCATATTTTATAAGGTGCGATTGATCATCCCCCCTTGTGAGTCCTGTCAAGTTGGCAAGTATTAATTAAGCACTTACTCTGTGCGCACCCTCTTCTCACCCTCTTCCATGCATGGTGGAAAGTAAATGCTCTGTGCCTTCAGGGAATGAATTCTAAGAAGTAATCTTACACTTCCTATACTGCCCCTGCATTAAAATAGAAAGAAAGAAGAAGTAGGGAAGAGTGCACACCTGCAAGAAGAGCATGGAGGGATCCCAAACCTTGGAGGGGAGGTAGCACCATAAGGAAAAATATGTGCTGGGCCACCCTTAGACAGTATATAAAGATAACAACTGCATCTGCTACTGCTCAACTGATTGGGGATTTGGGGTCTATGTAGCAATCAGAACAACCCTGTCACCACGTGACTTGGCCATTAAGACACCTGAAATAATTGATGTGGGGGTTGCATTCTGGTGGTTTCAAACCTCTAGGCACAGTCTCAGACTCTTATATTGTGACTTAGAAGAAAATAGGATGAGATGTGTTTATATGAATATGTTCATTATTTAAATAGATAGGAGCTGGCTAGATTAAGAAGAACAATAACCCTGTAGTGATGACTGAAAAGAGGATGAATGTAATTTTGTGTGGGAATGGAAGACTGGAAAAAATAGGAGGTTTGATTTCCTATCTTGTGCTTCCTTGTCAATGATGGAATCAAAATAAAAATACTAGCAGTGTAAAGGAATAAAGGCAGCATGGAGGGAGAAATAGTAGAATGAGATTTAACGGATCTGCTCTTAGCTCTGTCCCTGGCTTTCTGCATGCTTTCATAAGTTTCATATATGGGATTCAAGACAAAAAATAATGTTGTTGGAGTCTATTCCTTCTCTATTTCAATAAAACACAACACTTTAAAACATTTTTAAAAGCACTAGGAAGAAGGTCAGTATTTCCTACATCAGTTTCTTTATTCTTCCTCAACATTCACATCACAAATAATTTTACAGGATTCCTGAACAGACTACAAGGTCCCTCCAAGATCAAGCTACTTCTTCACCATGTACTACTGGGTCTTAACTTTGGCTTGACTAAGAATAAGCCTATCCCGAGGGTGTTTCTGTATCTCCTTTTGTCTCTCTGCAAACTGGAGGCCACTTCTGATCTGTAAATTCTTAGAACTCCATTGTACAATGCTGCTGTCTAATTGGAAAGCATTTTTCTTAGAGATGGTCAATAGTACTACACTTTCTCCCATCGCTTGGACTAATAGAAGAGGAAAGTTAATGGAAACACTGGGTAACAAATTTCAAATGGACAAAGGCCCATTCTCTTTGATGTGATGAATTATTAACCTATGAAGCTCTCTGATGCTAGATAATGCTCAAGCTGGTAATTTAGGGAAATTCCAAAAGGGGATTGAATATTTATGTGAGAACAATTAGCAAATGCAGTTTTCCCATCTAGAAAAAGAGTCTGTAGGTCTGTCATTCTTGATTTGAGGAATTGACTGGTTAACACTCAAGGAAGAGCCAAATTTTCCCCAACGAGAAAAATCAGGTTTGGGGGTTGTTTTTTGTAATATATTCAGTTGCCATTTATAAAGAATGTCTTACTGATTAAATCTTCTACTTAACTGTGTATTCTAGTTCACTGCACATAGCCATATAAACATGAATTGCTGATTTTCAAATAATTAGATGTATTTTCAGTGTTAAAAATATTCAATTACTTTCCTTTTTGGACAATTTGAAGGCACTTCAAAATCTTGCAGCCAGTTTCTCAGGGCTATTACCAGATGAAGTAATGCATGTAAAATTATTTCCAAACTTTAGAGCACTCTATATATGTGAGCTGTTATTCATGGCATCATGCCGGACCATAGATTCGGAGTTGGAAGGGATCTCAAAGGCAGTCTAGTCCATAACATTCATTTTACAAGTGATGAAACTGAGCTCCTGGGAGGTTTTAATTTGTCAAAAGTCATATATGTAGTGAGCATCAAGGGTGAGGCAGTGGTTATTATCATAAGATCATAGTTCAATCGAAAGTATGATTTATTTAAAGGCTCAGGAACTGGATTCAAATCCTGAATCTGTCTTTTACTACATGACTTTGGATGAGTTCCTTCAGCATGCTAGGCCTCAGTTTTCTCATCTGTTAAATAAATATGTTGTATTAGAAATCCTCTGAGGTCTCTTCAGTTCTCAAATGAAAATCCTATGATCATAGGTAAGTACTCTATGTAAACTTACAGTTGAACTGTCTAATTATGTGAATTTCATATAAATTATTTAGTTTAATAGAATCATATTTGTAGTCAGGCTCTGGTCCTGATGAAAGTCTGAAATCAGCCACTAGTCAGGAAGAGTTATCATTTTCTTCTAGGAATGTTATCCATGATCTTCGCACAAAAGTACCCGGAAACTAGCCAATAGCAAATTATTTTTTAAAAAAATAACCAATAAAAATTTAAATAATAAAAACCTTTTTTAATGTCAAGTGTTTTTTTTTTCTTTAATGGATTGCTGAGAAAATTCCGTCTTTCTGTCTCCTACTGGCCTTTCTTCATATTATGAGTTCTGTCATGTCCACACTGAAGGTGAATCATTATAAATGCTTTTGCCTCACCTAACCTATCCTAGAACAATTAGATTTTTGGTCACCAGGTGGGAGGGTAAGATGGTAGCAGCAATTCTAGCAAAGACAAAATTCTCTCCCTCCCAGGAAAGAAAAAGAAAAAAAATCACCATAAAAATCACCATCCATGATGAATTATATTAAGTTATTCTCACCTCACAGTGATAAAACAGCATTGCTGAGATTGCTGAATCATCTTCAATCAAGCATTCTGACTTCAGACAGTTACCACTAACCAAGGCCTGGGAAGTATCCATGAAGCCATGCATGATCACAGAAACATTTGACTCTCTCTTTCTAGTGACTCCTTTTTTTTTGTAATTGTTAGTGCAGGGAGGGCTAGTGCAGAACTGTGATATCTATGATTTCACCCATTTAGGGTTCTCAGAATGGAAATTCCCTCCACTGGTACATATTACAACTTACCTATAATTTCTTATCTTAACTGGAGAACAAAAGGTTGAGATTTCCTCAGAGGCCCATTTAGTATGTGACAGGGTCAGGACCTGAAGCCAATTTTTCTCGATTTCAAAGTAAACCCTTTATCTGCCATGTTACAGTGTCTCTCAGCTATCAAAAACAAAATGAGATTAATGAAAATATTAAGAGCCCAAGCAAGGAGTTGGGCTGAAGCTCACTGAATCTGAAAGTAAATTTGACCTCAAAGGGTCACCTTGAAACTTTAAAGAATCTCTGGCCTCCCTGTACAGGTATCAAAATGTTCCATACAGAATAATTATTGTAGCATTTTTTCTTCTAACTTATTTCCCTCCCTTTAATTTTAAGCGTGATAACAGAAAAGGCCCCTTATTCTTTATGCAGAACAACCTCCAAAGAATACAGTCCTCCAAATCTGCCTTTTGATCTGATGATTGGAGGGATAGTGAATGTGATTATTGACTGAAAGCTCAGATGCAGACACCTTGTCAAGTATGGGAGCCAGAAAATTCCCCTCAGTTTCACCCTTAGCAGCAAGACAGCATATTTCTGCTTTTGAATTTTTTTTATTATTTTAATTTCTGGTTTTGAATTCTGGTGCCAAATCCTCTTAGACTTAGAAATGTAGTCTAAATCTAACACCCTTTCTCCCCACCCCACCCCAATCTATAGACACAGGGGCCTCGGTGAATCTCTGCTCCTGTGTGCTGCATGGGCACTTTATAATGGATGTGGAGGGGCAGCAGCCCATCTCACTGAGACATTGACAAGGCAGTAAATAAATTTTCCACTCTGGGCTCCTGCCAAAGCAGACATCATTCTGCAGTCCTTGCTCTTCTGGCCAAGGAAAGTCACACGCAGCATTAGTCTCAGTCCCTGGCTTATTTCATGGGGAGGGAGGAGAAGGGAGGAGGAGGAGGAGGTAGAGTCACCTTGAATGGGGAAGGTCACATTTAGATGCTATGGAGCTTTCTACCCAAAGGATTTTTTTTTTCTCTTTCTGCCTTAACCTGGTAGTACTTCTCAACAATCACTATGTAATTCAGTATCCTCAAATCAAAACTCAACTACACTTTTCTATTTTATGGGTTTTTCAGGTTGCTTAATACCACCAATTTTATGACTCTACCCCCACTGCTTGTTTCAGTTTAGTACATCTCTTTCTAGCTTTCTATTTTCTTTCTTCTTTTCTCCCTCCAGGCCTCTTTATATTCCTGTCTACTCCACCTGCTATTTTTTCTGGGCTACTGTTTCTGTCACCTTATTTCCCCCCAATGTCATTCTGTTGATTCCTAAAGGATTCAGTTTCTCTTTTCCAAACTCAGAAAATGTCTTGTTTTTAGACATCTTTGGCATCAGCATGTAAAGTGAATGGCATTTTCTTTCTTGACTAAAATAAACTGAAATTGCTCTTCAATATAGAATGTGGAGCAAGTATTGCTAATGCCCAGAGACATTAGTGTCACCAATTGTTCTATCAGGTACAATGGAGTCAAGATCCCATGCCCAAGCTGCTGCCATATTTGCTATGGGTGAAGGGCTTCTCCAGTCTTAGCTGGAACTGAATTTTCTATGCAATGGATATGCATCCTCAAATGAGGTTTTACAGTGCAGTAAAAAAAAAAAAAGCATGACTCTAATTGGATACCAAGCTGTGGAATTGTAGCAGAGATATGATTTCAGGCAGGAAATAAACTGGTATTTTTCATGTGAACTTATTGGAAGTATTAACTTAAAGTACTGTATAAAATAGGAGTCAAATCTAGTTCACCCCAGACATTTTTCTGATGAGAAAACTTAGAGAGAGAAGAATTGGCCCAAAGTCATAGAATAAAAGGATCCTGGATTTTGAGCTATAAGGAACTTGAGACAGCGTCAAGTCCAACCCATTCATTTCATGGATGAGAAAATAGAATAACAGACAGGCAAAGGGACTTGCCCACAGTGACACAGATAATTGGTGGCAAAATGGAGAATGGAAGTTTACTCAGAATTCTTCTTATTCCATGCCCACTGCTCTTTACATAGAACTGCACATGGCTCCTGCGGGTTACTTTCTCACCTATCTGTGCTTGGACTAAGCATTGTTTGTCTCTTGAAATCTGTCACCAGCATCTATCCTCAGGAAGAGAGTTTTTCTTTCCTATGCCAGTCAACACCTGCTATTAATGTCAGTCTTTTACCACGGCCAACTACCAAACAATAGGATGACTCCTCTAGAAATGGTATATAATTTCTTTACCTATAGAGAAAATAGACATTTTTGTCACAGTCTTGCTCTTTTTTTACTCACAAAAATATGCAGAAGAAATAATCATAATGTGGCCTTAACTTGCATTTTTCATGTACAAGACCTACTGCTACATTCCACCAACATTAGGCCCTCATTTAATGTTTTTTGAATGACTATTTTTTTTCATTTGAACCAATATTGACCAGCTATCTTCCTGAAATTTTTCCCTTACACATAAAGGTCTATAGAGAAAATTTCTGTATAAAGTATTTTAAAGTAATCAGTTGAGAAGTAGACATGACATTTCATTTTGTTGGAATTTTTGCTATCCTTGTTTTCCATTCATTTGTTTGTTTTGTTGCAAAGGGAATGATGAAGAAAGGTTAAATAATACTTTAAGAATTCCAAATTTGCATGATTCCATTCATTTCTTTATTCCATTTGCTGAGGAGGATTACAAACCATAATAAATATTCCTATCAATCAAACAGCAAACATTTATTGAGTGCCTACTCTATGCCAGCCAGAATTCAAGGCTCTGGGCTTAACGGTACAAGCAATTAAATAATCCTGACTCTCGAGAACCTTACATTATTTTTAACATTCAATTGTTTATTAATAGCAAAAGTCATTTTTCTCTCCCTCCCACTCCCCCAGTGAAAACAAAGAAAATCCTTGTAACAAATCCAAAGTAAAGCAAAAAAAAAATCTTCATTAGCCCTCTTGATAGACTGATAGATAGATAGATAGATAGATAGATGGTTGATTGATAGATGATAGATGATTGATCGATAGAGATAGACAGACAGACAGATAGATAGATAGATAGATAGATGACTGATTGATAGATATAGATAGACAGATGGACAGATGGACAGACAGACAGACAAAGACAGATAGATGATGGATAGATGATAGATGATAGATAGATGGATAGATAGATAGATAGATAGATAGATGATAAACTGATAGATATAGACAGACAGACAGACAGACAGACAGACAGACAGACAGACAGACAGACAGACAGATAGATAGATAGATAGATAGATAGATAGATAGATAGATAGATAGATAGATAGATAGATAGATGATAGATAGTCTCATTCTGAAGTTGAGTGTATCAGCTTGTTCTGAGTGGAGCCCAATAATAACATTTATGTGATGCTTTATAAAGTGACAAAAGGCTTATAGACATATCTTTTTTGAGCCTCAGAATAAATTCTTGGAGGTAATGATCCAGGGATTTTAATCCTTACTTGATAAATGAGGGTGCAGAGGTTTAGAAATATTAAATGACTTGGTCAAAATCACATAGTAAACCTGAGAGCCACAATTCCGTGATGGGTCCAAACCTATTATTCTTTCCACTAGTCAGACTTTCATTTCCCCTATAAGTTATCTAAATATCTGAAATCATTTATCAGAAACTATGAACAAGGTTATATTGCCCCGAATCTGTTGAAGGCCAATACTCTTCTCTTCTATGGACCTTTCTCAGGATTGGTCAAAAGAATTCCTGCACGGCTGAATCTGTCTAACTAAACAGAGAATGTTGCCCTAGAAAGGGAAGTTTTTAGTGGTAAGCATCAAGAATGTGCATTATCAGTGTACATTTACAACTGAGGACCAAAATCCTGATGCAATGTCTCAAAAATGGTTCTTTATAATGAAAATGGAATCCCTAAATTTTTTTTCACAAAATTATAAACTATGCAGTTATTTCTTAAGAAATGATATCAATGACATTTTCTTCATCCTAGCTGAGACTACATTTCCACAAATTCATATAAATTTACAAACACCTGGAAGAAAAATTGAAAAAAAGAGGGAAAAATAATTCCTGTCACTTGTGCTAGCCAGAAATGAAGCCTTCTGTCCACCATCATCACCACCACAGTGTTTCTTACTGTTTTATCCTCCAAAACAGAAGAGCAGAAGGACAGAAAGGCATGTCCTCTTCATTGGAAAACAAGGGAGAACATGAGAGAAACCATTTTACTCTCGTGACACAGTGGAAAGAATGATAGGGTTGTCAGTCTCATGGAGCAGAACACTTATGTCCACAATGCCTGACTTATTTTCATCTGGTGAAAGAAGGGATCTCAAGGTCATCAAGGATGATACCAAAAGTGGAAGTCAAGGTCACATAGATAGTAAGCATTAAAGGTGTGTTTCAAGCTGTGGTTCTTTGGTCCCAGAAATAGTTCTCTTTCTATTCTAGCATCAGTTCCTGTTCACATTCCTTCTTGTTAGGCTAGAGGTCTTCTCAGCTCTTCACTGTAAAGAATTAGAGACAATCTCTTAACTTCTACATTCTAAACTATGAATCTCAGTGGTGGTGGTATTCTCCACGCCTAGCCCCCCAAAATGAGTCAGCTTTGGATCAAAGGAACTCCACCATGTACATGACAGAAAACCACCTCCTCAGTTCCTTTAATATGATTCATCACATCCCACAGTTTTGCATCAAAGGGATCCTGCCCTATTCATGAATTAAAGGCCACCTCTTTCATTTGATCAACTTGAAATGTTGAGGACCACTATTGTCTAAAACCTATTGTTCTTGCTGAAAGCAGGGGAAAATGTAATATACTTTGCTCCTACTTATCTACCCATTTCAAGTAGTTAGAAGGTTCCTATATATAAAAAGTAAATTATGATTTGACTAAGTAGGCTGGCTCCCTAATAATTATGTTGTCTAACAACAGAAGTTTTGTCTAGTTTGGTATACCGCTGTGCTAGTGGGATTTTGTTGCGGAAATGTGATTTGTTTCTGCTGACCTTGTTCACAGGGTAGTAAATAAGAAATTTGAAGTAACACTAAATAGTGTTCTTTCTTTCAGAAAGTATTTTGTTGTAGTTTATTTTTAGTTTGGTTTTTGTTTTTGTGAAGAGAAGAGAGTGAAATAAAACGTATGAGGGATAGCACAGTCACAGATTAAGGATTGAAAGAGACCTTAGACACCATTTGATACCTCCTCTTCATTTTTAACACATGGAATCCAAGACCCAGGGAAGAACATAAATATAGAGCTAAAAAGGATCTTAAGATAACTAGCCCAATCTTATTCATTTTACAGATGAAGAAACTGAGCCCCAGAGAGGTTAAGTGGACTAGTCCAGTATTATGTACTGAGTAAATTGACCAAGATCACACAAGTAGTAGGTGGCAAATTTAGCATCGAAATCCAGGTTGTCTGACTTCTAATCCAGATCTCCTTCCAATGTATCATGCTAAGTCATTCATTCTTTCATTCCAGAAACATTTTCTACTAGCACCTACTGTGCTTCTCTGACTGACTTGAACATTGTATTAAGTATTGGGGAAATACGATGTAAACATGAGACAAAGCGATTGCCTTGGAGTGTGGCATTCTAGGTCTGGACCTGGAAGAGACCATAGAGGATGTCTAGTCTAAGCCCTCTCATTTTACAGATGAGGAAACTGAGGACAAGGGAAGTGAGGTGGTTGTTCCAAGGTCACACACGTGGTAAGCATCACAGATGAGATTCAAGGAGAAGGCAAAAACATAGGTAACCATAATACGATGACAAGTGCTTAGTAAATGAAATGCTATGTCAAGTCAAAAGCAGTGATTTAATTACCAATCAGAGGAATTCAGGAAGAAAGTACCATCTGAATCTTCTCAGTTGCTATTTTGTAATGAGACCACCTCATTTTCTGAAGAGCTCAAAGTACCTCAAAGACTTTTTTTTTTGCTACTAACAGTTTTTTGTGTGTGTGAGGAAGAGTGTTTTGTGAGCATTAAGTGCACTATAAATATGAGTCATCACTGAATTCATCATTATTCCAGGAATGGTGCGTGATGAATTTTAGATATTATGAAAACAACACCCCTTCCTCCCTGGGGAAAGCCGTCCAAAGAAATGGCAATAGAGGTTAATGTGGAAGAGCAATTGAGGTTTCTACATTTTGTTTAGAGGGTTGATTTCTGTGACAGTGATTGACAGCAGTGATTAGAACCTGCACACTGCTATGCAGGACTCTTCTAGCCATCAGTATACAGAGAATTCTTCCAATTTACTTCAAAGTCTGGTACCATGTTCCTTTCCTGACTCGCCCCCATACCCCTGCCAATACATGGAAGTCTTGACCTGAAGCACTGCTGGCTGTTTTGATTATCTGTTGTACAAAGATTACAAAGCATTGATTTCTGTGGCATAGATAAATGTGTGCTGAAGGACTTGGCTAATACTAGAAGTCTTATCTTACTTGTAACTATGCTGAGAGTCTCCAGAGACAAAAGACAGAAAAGGAACATAAAATACTGTGTTGCTCTTTCCTCTCAATGTCTCATAGAAGTTTGGAAGAGCTACAGCCCAATGCTTTCCAAACTAGAGCAGCAAGTTTTTATATGGTGCCAAAGATGAGTTCAGCTAACATCAGTGCATGGATAACAAATGTTGTCCAACAAATAAACAGCTTAAAAGAAGACTAGAATTAAAGCCTCTAACTATTCGTAATTCTTTCCTGTTTTAAGACACATTGCCTCTCTTCATAGAGTCCTAATCAAACTGGTATATTGCCTACTGTTGCCTGACAACATTGCATCTCCAATTTCTCAGCCTCTGCACTGATGTCTGCCATGCTAGGAATACACTCCTTCATTTCTTCTGCCTCTTATTATTCCTAGCTTCCTTTAAAGCTCAGTTCAAGTGCCCCTTACAAGCCTAACCTTATACCCTCAGTTCCTAGCAGCTCCCTAAATTATTTAGTGTTTGTTTCTTATCTCCTTACGTGATCAGTTACTATTTCTTCCAGTAGAAGGTAATCACCATGACCTTGGGACTTTTCTTTTGGTTTTGATTCTATATTCCCAGTGATAATTGCTAGAAAAATCAGAAACATTGAAGAAATGAACATTTATTTCTTGTGAAAAATTCAGACAATTTGGCTAACTTCTCTTTCAACAGATCCGGAGAAGAATTCTACAGTACAACAAGGTTTAGAGGGATTTGCAATCTGTTTAAGTAGAGGTCTGTATCAGCAAGCACCCTAGCACAGCCAAGATGGCTGCTGGCACATATTCTTAGATCTGCTTTTCTAAAAGAAAGCAACTCAAAATGGGTTAAAAAATCTTACTTCAATCAATTAAACATGTCATTTATCTAGTTTAGGGGAAAAAAATCAGCACCCTGAAGCTCAGGGAATGCAAACAGAATACAAACAGAAGTTACAAGCAGACAGAGAAACAGATCAGCAGAGGGGCTTCCAACCATCTGACCATCACATCCATATTTAGTCAGTTACCAGAGGGGGAAGCACCAACATCTGGGTTTTTCAAAGCAAGGGGCTCAGCGGCTTTCCAGAGTCTTGTCTGGCCAAATCACACAACTCTTCTCAAACTGAGCCCCAAAGCAAAAAGACTCCCATCGGGCTATTTATAGCCTTCTCCTGGATCAGAGAATATCACAACCCTCTTGACCCACTGCCCAATCACAAAGTAGTAAGGCTTGGGCATTCCTGAAGAACAAGCTTCCCAGGATAGGCTCCATGTGACCACAGTCAGCCTATTAGGGGGCAGAGTATACTTTCAAATCAGGAAAGGTTCTCAGAGACACGTAAGCCTATCAAAGGGCCTAGGGACGAGGAAGATCTTCAGATTCCCATAACAAGGGTGTAGACATGTCAAAACTAAACCAAAACAAAACAAAACTTTTTTAAAGAACTACAGAATGTTTGGGAAATGATACTTGCTCTAACAGTTCACGTCTTTCCTCTGTGTACCATGTCAGCTTATCACAGGAATTATAATAGCATTGAAATGGAACAAGTATAGAATGAACTTTTAAGATAATGAGAAAAAATAATGTGGAGGGAAAACGAGAGAAGGAATTTCATAAAATTAGAGGTATATATGGACCAAAACAAAGGCCAAATGGGTATAAAATTTAGGAATAAAGTCTGACACTCTAAACAAATTGGGGGAGCAAGTAATATTTTATTTGTCAGATTTATGACAAATGGAGGAATTTATGATCAAACAAGAGATAGAGAATATTATGAAATGCAAAATGGATAACTTTGATTACACAAAAGGTTTTGTACAAACAAAGCCAATGCAACCAAGATTAGGAGGGAAGCAGAAAACTGGGAAAGAATTTTTACAACTAATGTCTCTGATAGAGGCCTCATTTCTAAAATATATAGAGAACTGAGTCAAATTTACAAGAATTCAAGTCATTCCCCAATTAATAAATGGTAAAAGGA
Organism: Pseudocheirus occidentalis; assembly: GCA_028646575.1. NCBI lineage: Eukaryota > Metazoa > Chordata > Mammalia > Diprotodontia > Pseudocheiridae > Pseudocheirus > Pseudocheirus occidentalis. Next base: position 251,524,510 of record CM053596.1, read on the forward strand.
TATAAACAGGCAGTTTTCAAAGGAAGAAATTAAAACTATCTATAGTCATATGAAAAATATGCTCTAAATTGCTACTGATTAGAGAGATATGAATCAAAACAACTCTGAGCTACCACTATACCGCACATACCAGATTGGCTAAAATGACAAAATATGAAAATAGTAAATAGTGGAGAGGATGTGAGAAAGTTGGAACTCTGATTTATTGTTAATGGAGCTGTGAGCTGATCCAATCATTCTGGACAACAATTTGGAACTATGCCCAAAGGGCTATAAAAATGTGCATACCCTCTGATCCAGAAATATCACTTCAAGGGCTGTATCCCAAAGAGATCATAAAAATGGTATAAGGACCCATGTGTACAAAAATATTTATAGTATCTCTTTTTGTCATGGTCAAGAACTGGAAATTGAGGGTATGCCCATCAATTGGGGAGTGGCTAAACAAGTTGTGGTATATTAGTGTAATGGAATATTGTTGTGCTATAAGAAATGATGAACAGACTTCAGAAAATCCTGAAGGACTTATATGAATGGATGCTGAGAAAAGTGAGCAGAACCAGAGAACATTGTTCACACAAACAGCCACAGTGTGCAAATGACTGATTTTAATAGAATTAGCCCTTCTCAGGAATGCAAGGACCTGACCTAAAAGAATTCCAAAGGACTAATGATGGTAAATGCCATCCACATGCAGAGAAAGAACTATGGAGTCAGAATGCAGAGCAAAGCAGACTATTTCCTTTTTTTGTTTTGTTTTGTTATTTCTCTTATCTGCTTTATCCCATTCATAATAATTCTCCTATGTAACATGACTAATATGAAAATGCATTTAATAGGAATATATGTGTAGATTCATATCAGATTGCATGCTATATTGGGGAGGAAGGCGTAAGGGAAGGGAAGAAAATTTAAAACTTTTGGAAGTAGATGTTGAAAACTAAAAGTCAATACTTTTATATAGAAATAGAGTTGAAAAAGATGTAAATATCAGGGAATTCTGTTGTCTTTGAATCATTTTCAGTCATGTCTGACTCTTCATGACCCTTTTGGAGATTCTCTTGGCAAAGATACTGAAGTGGTCTGCCATTACCAACTGAGACAGAAAAAGTTAAGTGACTTGCTCAGGATCACACAGCTAGTAAGTGTCTGAGGCCAGATTTGAACTCAAGAAGATGAGTCTTCCTGACTCCAGGTCGAGCACTCTATCCACTGTGCCAACTAGCTGCCCCCTGAGAAGTCTAGTAGATTGTAAAGGGTTAAAGGTGTGAGACTGTAGCTTAGGAGCATAATACGACCTTAGACCGCATTAAGAGAAGTATAGTTTTTATAATTATCAGAATGTAGTATTGTTGAAGGAGATAACTTTGCTTAATAATATGAATAGGTCAGATCTCTTCTCAAGCGATGTGTTCAGAAGAAAACTGTTAATAATAATATACATATGTGTATATGTATGCATATTATATGTACACACACATCTATGTCAGAGGGAAAGGGCTGGGAAATAGATATCTTTATTATTTCCATTATTAGTTGTAAAAACTGAGTTGCCTAGAGTCTCATTGCTAGTGAAAGTCTTAGATTGAAATAGACCTTAATTGTTCCTAATTCCACATCCAGAATTCCATTCATTATGCCACCTACTGGCCTCTAGATGTAGTGGATAGTATGCCAGGAAGGCTTTGGGTGAAATTCTGACTGCATGACCCTAGGCAAGTCAAGTAACCTTTTAGCATGTTAGTCAATGTTCTTAAAACTAAAAGTTTCAGAGAGAAGTTCCAACCTGCATTGGCAGAGGGAGTTTCATTTGACAATATGGCAATAGCTTCTATCAATGAAACTAACGACCTGGCGCCTTTTCCTTGTTGATATACCAAAGACTGTTCAAAGGAGATCACTTAGGATGGCAATGGGGCTCAAATTCATGCCACATGGGCAATGTTTGGCTGAATTAGAGACTGAACCTAGAGAAATGAAGACTTAGTAGCATGGTGATAGCTGGGTTCTCCTGTGGAAGTGATATTGCACAGTTCTACTTGGCCCTAGAAAGCAAAACTTGGAGCAATGATTGGAATTATGCCAGAGGAACAGATTTAAGCTCAATGTAAGGGCACATTTCCTAGCATTTAGACAAGACCCCAATTGAAACTGACTTCCTCCAGAATTCCATGCTTACTAGTGATCTTTGAAAAAAGGTTGAAAATTCTTGCTTGGTTTGATGTTGTACCTGATGGCTTCTGAAGCATCTCCATTCAACCCTGAAATTCTGAGAACTAATTTTGGATGGGGTGTCAGGAGGAAGAGAGTGGATGAAGAGCAGAATGTTTGGAAAAGATGAAGAGAAAGGATGGCTGTAAGCCATACAGTATTTTTAAGATTTAAAGAAGTAAAGGAGAATAAATTTAAGTGATCAGCAGAGGATAAAAAAGAAACTACAGCAAAGGGAAGCAGAGACCAATTAGAAAAATGATGTAAAGCAGAGATCAGGAGGGGGCTGTACTTGATGCTCACTTTGGATACGAACGCTCATTCCTCAGCCTGTCGCTCTCACCATCAGACATCAGTAGTATTACTACAACAGAGCAGGGTCCGTTAGTAACAGAGTGGGAGATGGTGAAATAATTGATTAGTTGCAACACTCTCCATGTGTGCTGATCTTTAGGGATGAGAGTGGTCCAAAAGGCAACGCCAGATGGTGAGTTGTAATACGCCCATATTTATAGATGTCTTCATTTAAATGACATACTCACAGGACTCCAAGGATAGAGCATTTCAGACACTGTCAGGGACAGACACAGTATCGAGATGAAGGTGACACTAGCCAATTAGGAGATAGGAATGGAAGACCGGGAAAAGTGGAAGTGGCATTAGCTTAATTCTAGAACCTCTGGATGAGAAAAATAATGATTTGCATTTTGGAGCCATGCAATAAGATTACATAGAGACTTCATCTTCAAATTTATGATATCACAATACCATCCCCTAATGCTGCACCCTTGTTTCAAATTTCTCTAACTGAAAATTATTCCAAAGAGCATCCCTGCTTTTCAGGGGTATCACCTTAACTCAATTCCTTTAGACTCTCCATAACTGTTTCACCTTCCCTTTTTTCTCTTCCCCCTGCTCTCCATTACATGCCCTATTATGTTCTCTTCTTAGAACGCTATCCACTTTGCTTTCTGTGCCACTATCCCCTGTGACTTTTTAATATTGCTCAGGGTTAGATGCCTGGCAAGTTAATACCATTGAAGGAAAAGGTGGAGGTTGAAACTTTTACATGTAGACTGATTGAGATGGCATTAAGTTTAGAGGCCCATGAAATTTTTTAATGAACAAATTCTGATTGTCTAAAGGACCCGGAAAATCTGTATCTTTATATATGCAAACACACAAGTTAGTCGATAAGCACCCTACTTATATAATCAAAATCTTATTTGTAGGTCAAATCCGAGAAAGTATTTACTAGGACAATTTAAACTCCATATTATCAGTGAGAAATAATTACATACCTATTTACTGTTTTGATGCCCCTCCCCTCAAAGAAACCCTACCAATATGAAGAAAAACAAGAAGCAGAAAGAGAACTGAAAACCACCTTCATTTAATCTACCATCCCCAGAAACCTTTTACATCCTGGGAGATCACTTCTGTCCTGGAATCCATACTTTGGATTCCCAACCCTGGGACTCTTCACTCTGAATATCACATGACTCCTTGCAGAAGTTCCTTTTAAGGAGAGTACCCATGCCTTTAAGCTATGCAAAGCACTTCTTGTCATCTCATCTGCTCCTCCTCATAACCCTGTGAGGTAGGTGCTATTATTATCCCCATTTTTAAGATGAAGAAATCAGAATAAGAGCAGTTAAGTGGATTTCCCAGGGTCATCCAGTTAGTAAGTGCCTAGGGAATGATTAGAATTCAAAATCTTCTTAGTTCCAAGTCAGGCATACTGATTTTTTCAATAATGGTAGTATAAACAAGAGATTAATTAGCAGTGGTCATATATACATGTATTAAACACTGAAAAGTGCTTAGAATAGGGTAAAGTGCTTTGAGGTTTGTAAAATTTACATTCAATATGGGCCCAGACAATAGAGAAACACATGGTGGGTGTTAGATCACACTATATTACCCAAGAATTACAGCTCAAGGGAAATGGAATAAAGGATTTCATAAGAAAGATATAAGAGGCTGGTTATGTACTGAGGGTGAGGTCTAACCAATAGGCAGTAACCACTCTCAGTATAAATTCATTTGACATGAAAGATATGTGGAGGTGAACCCCCTCAATAGGATTTATGAAAGAACATTGACTAGAGTCACACAGCATGCACAGACATGGAGGATTGTGATTTGGACCACTGTAAAGAGCACCTACATGGATGAGATCCCATATTCATCAAAGTGCCAAGAAAGTATGCTTCTGTGATCTCTGGGAGTTTACAGTAGAGAGGGAGTAGAACAAAACCTATCATAGAGAATGAAATGTCCTGTTAGATTAGCTTCCTATTTCCATGGTGCTCACTTTAAATAAAGCTTTTCCATTATGGTGCTGGGATAAAAGCCCCCAGATTTTTCAGGATGCCCCAGATGTTCAAGGATGCCTTTATAGCTCATTCAGAATTTTCTGGTAGTTCCACAGTACTTTGTGGACTATTGTGAGCAATTCTATCAGGGTTTCTGCTGAGTCTGGCTGAGAGCCACTGTTATCTGGGGAGGGGATGGGAGCATCTGTAGGCATTTATTTCAAAGAGGATGATTGTACTCTTCTAGGGGTTGCCATAGTGGTAGCCCTAATTTAGGTATGGGAAAGCTCCAGGACCAAACAGGATCCAGTGCAATCTGGATTTCATCTGTCCAAGGCACTAATTATTATGGCTAATTAGTAGGCCTCAGATCAGCAACACAAAAGGAATTTTTCCTGCCTGTGTTCTGATTAATGGGAAAATATCAAGCAAATTTAACCTGTGTAGATAAACATCTGGAGAGGGATTAAGCAAAGGTTTTATAGAATGGGGACACAATTCCTTTTGGTTTTATTTGTAAAGTTATGGGCATACACTCTAATGCACTTACCATGGAATGGTATATGTTCTTGTCATGTTGAATCTTATCCCTATAATTAGCCTCTAAACTCTGTGAGGCCAGAAACCATATATCTAAGCTTTATATTGCCACTCCCTCTCCCACCCCAGCACCAAGCACAGGCGTTTTCCCAAGGTCATGATGTCATAGGTTCATAGGGCTGTGTTAGGAGAGGACTCAGGGAGATGAAGTCTAATCTTCTTATTTTATTGATAAGGAAAGTTAGGCCTAGAGAGCAGTGACTTGCACTGAATCCATACAGTAGTAAGTAATAATGAGAGCCACTATTCAACCACAATGGCATGTAAAAGAAAAAATAAGAATACCAATTTAAAAGGCTGTTTTGATTACTTCTGAAGAATGCTGATTGACTCAAAGGCTTCTTTCAGACCAGTTAAAGCATTCACCAAATATTTTGGAAGCAACTCTGTTGTGAAAAACAAGGAATTAGTGCTCTCAGATTCTAGATTCTTTCAAGAATTTCTGGGAAAATCAAAGGAGGAACCCATTTCTAAGACTTTGTTAAATTGTCATCACATAAGAACATTTAGTGAAGAAATATTTGCTTGTTGGTTTCCCTCTTTACTTCTTCCCCTTCTAGTGGCTTTCCCAGTACAAGATCTGAAGCTTCTCTAGTATTTCATTTCAAATGATCCCTAGTTTAGTCATTTCCTCAGCTTTGTCAAGACAAGATGATTGGGGCAGCTAGGTGGCACAGTGAATAGATCACCAGCCCTGGAGTCAGGAGGACCTGAGTTCAAATTGAACCTCAGATACTTAACACTTACTAGCTGTGTGACCTTGGGCAAGTCACTTAACTCCAATCACCCTACCTTCCTCCCTCCAAAAAAAAAAAAAGCAAACAAGAACAACAAAAAAGACAACAATGTTGGATGGGGCCCTGTGCTACAGATACTAGGAGAATGATATGAGAACATCTGAGTTTATGCTTTTTATTGCAAATGTCTTAGGTTCAGGGAAAAAAAAACAACAAACTATCAACACTAGTGGAATTGGTTTGATTATAAGGCTCAGCAGGAGACTAGTTCTCTCTTCTTATAAGGTCTCATAAAAGATGGTAGATAACAATTGAACAGCAGTCTGTGTCTTGCAAAGGCCTTTATAATATAACAAAGAGAACTATTCCTGTCCTACAAATGAGAAAGCTGAGGGTCACAGAGGCAAATGATTTGCCAAGAGCTTTCAACTAATTCTTTATTCTAAAGAGACCTCACCCATCAATTTTCTTAGTATCAAATCAAAACAGAAATATTCCAGGCCCAAAAGGTAGCATATTTCTTGTTTTGTTTAGAATGATAAAAGGAGTCTCATACAAGATTAATGGTCAAATGCTAATGAAAAGTTAACATAATTACAGAACCGTACTCATTGCTTCAGAGTTAAGTGAATAAGGAATGATTTTTGTAAACATGTTAATTAGCTGAAATCTTGAGATCAGATCCAATTCACTGAGAAATTGTTGAACTGTGAAATTGGTGAGAGGCAAATACCTCATGGCATATGAAAAATGAATCTCCTGTAAATATTTTATCAATACCTAGTATTTTGTTTGTGACCGTATTATGTACAAATATTTACCTGTTCAAATACCTGACCATAAATATTTACATGCCTAAATATTTGTATATAAAAAGAATCATAACAACAACCAAGAGTTTCCCAAAGTGTTAAGAAGTAGAATATTAAAATAAGGAGCTTGATGTTGTAGTGGAGTGAGCATAGGATATATTCCTGAGTTCATATTTGAACCCTGCCATTGTCTACTTACTGGACCTTGAGCAAATTAGGAGATGTTTGTAGACCTCAGTTTGGGGAAGGCTGGGTGGCACAGTGAAGAGAGCACCAGCCCTGGAGTCAAGAAGACCTGAGTTCAAATCTGGCCTCAGACACTTAACACAAAAACTAGCCACGTGACCTTGGGCAAGTCACTTAACCCCAACTGCCCTGCAAAAAGGCAAAAAAAAATTAGACCTCAGTTTACTCATGTATAAGAAGGGGATGAGGTGAGGTTGGACGTGATGTTTAAGTTTCCTTATGGTGAAATCGATTATTCTTTGAAAATATGTTTTATAGAAATTGAAGCAAATTTGTGACCCCTTATTTAGGCTATCTTTTAGATATTCAGGAATATCAGAGAAAATGTAGATTAATAGAATGATTGTCATACAAAACAATAGACTATATTTCTTTTGAGTAGAAAACTGGAATAATAGAAATAAGAAGACCGTGAAAAGTATTCAAAGTCGTACCAGTTGATTTGGGGGAGAAAAGCATGAATAAAACGGAGTCTCGTCAATTTGATATAATAATATTTTTTTAAGTTGACAAATATTGTCAGAGGCAGTCTGGAGACATCTTGTTTAATGTGACTACAAACAGAAAAAATGACAAAAAACAGCCTTAAGCATTTTAGAAACTTGGCGTTTTCCTTAAAATGGAGCTATTGAATTCATTAAATTGGGAGAAACAGGATGTATCTTATAGTAGTACTGAATACACTGGCTTCTAAGTGGAAAATTAATTAAGATTAGCTTGAATACTAACATCACCACATGTATTAAAAACTAACCGAGAGTTATAGTGTAAGGATAAAGGCATAAACCCTCTGTAGTGTGGCGCAAAGGACATTAGTTTTAGGCCACAGGCTTTGGTAGCAGAATTTCCCATGAGAATTTATTTGCTGATGGTTTATAAGATGCACATCAGCAAAGTATCTGACTTAGGAGTTTTCAATCTAGGCTAAATAGAAAAAAAAACTACAGCATATAATATATCTGCTGATTAGATGTTGAAACCTCATTGGCATACACTTCTGGGTTTTTGAAGGCAAAGAAAATGATGATAGGGAGAATGAAGTTCTAGATACCTCCCAACATACTCACAAACATACACAAACACACACACACAAACATACAAACACACACTCACACACAAACACACACACTTTACCTGTAAGAAGTTGCAGAGAAGATGAAAATACATTAGAATAGGGCTTAATCCATCGTTCTTCCTCTCCTTTTGTCTCTTCATTCTTTTTTTGTGTTTTTCTTTTTCTTCTCTTTCTTATGTTCCTCCTGACTCCTTTTTTCTCCTCCCCTACTTCTCTTTTCTTCTTCTCTCTTTGTTTCTTTCTCATTTTTGTCCTCTTTCTCTCCCCCTTTCCCACTCTTCTCTCTCCCCCCCCAGCCTTCACTTTTCTATCTCTATCTTCTCTAACCCTCACTCCATTTTTGCTATTGAAAAAGACACAAATATAATAAAATATTTGGGTTAGAAAGTAATAGTGCCCCAGCCTGCCTTCCCATTTTGTAGATGAGAGAAGTGGTTAAATGGTTTATTTGATAATACACACAGCTAGTTAAGGCCTGTCCTGCCTAGAACATGCTCTTATGATGTCAAACTTTTTAAAAATAGTAAATAACAAGAGATGAACAAGCTGATAATAATTGTACATCAAAATGCTCCTACTGTCATTAATTTTGGAAAAGGTTATTATATTCTGGAGTCTTACCCTCAATTCTTGAGCTTTCTTCAAATGAAGGAAGATCTGCCAGATTTTCAAGATTCCTACCAAGTGAGATTCCTCTCAAGGTATTGTCTGCATTGGCCTCAATTAGTAGTTACTCACCTCTATCTCCCTTGCTGACTCTTTGCTCATTTTTAAGCCATCTGTGTAGAGTAATAAAATGTAGTAACATTTACGTGGAGCTTTAAGATTTGCAAAGTACTTGGGTCAGCTAGGTAGCACAGTGAATAGAACACCTGACCTGGAATCAGGAGGACCAGAGTTCAAATTCGACCTCAGACACATAAAACTTACTGAACCTGTGACCTTGGGCAAGTCACTTATCCCTAACTCCCCTTCCTTTCTCCCTCCAAAAAGCAAAAAAAAAAAAAAAATGCAAACTACTATATGTGTAAGGACTTCTTTTACTCCTCAAAACAACCCTGTAAAAAAGGTGTTATCATTATCCCCATTTTACACACAATGGAATAGTTTCATAGACCCTCAATGACTTTGCATTGTTTAGATATTAAGTGTTGGAAGCAGTATTTAAATTTAGGTCTTCCTGATTCCAAGTTTAGTGCTCTATCCACTCCGCCACCTAGTGGATATGGCATAAATTTAGGACATGGAAGTACCTTAAAAGGCTTCTAGTCCAGTCCCCTCATTTTAAAGATAAGGAAAAAAGAGCCCAAAAGCATCACGACCATCAAGAGATTAAATGTAGATCAGGTGTGCCACACAACATGGTCGTTCATCATCTTGTTCATCATCTTCTCTTCAGAGATAAAGAAATAGGAGTCTAAAGAGGCTAAATAACTTTCATAGGGCCATACAAGTAATAAAGAAAGCTAGAATTTGGACTCTTAATTCTCTAACTCCAAAGCCAGGATTTGTTCTACTACTGTCAGGCTGCCTTTCATTGATTCAGTTATTCAATAAGCCAGTAACCTGAAGTCAGGAAGACCCGAGTTCTAATCCAACCTTAGATACTCACTATGTGACGCTGGGAATGTCATTTAACCTTGTTTGGCTCAGTTTCCTCATCTGTGAAATGAACTGGAGAAGGAAATGGCAAACCATTCCAGTGTCTTTGCCAAGAAAACACCAATTGGGATCATAAATTGTTGGACATGACTGAAACAAATCAACAACAACAGCAAAGATGGAAATATAACACAATGACAGTGTAAGCCACATAAAATACATCCCTGTTATGGGAAAGAGAGGGCGCTAAAGGGTGGATTTAAAGTGGTACAATATAAACTAGTTTGAAATGTCAGCACAGAATTTAGTTCTTTCAAAAGAGTTGACTTAAAGTGATATGGTACAGAAAAAAATGGATAGGATGATACCCATATAATCTGAATGAAAAAAAAAAGTTAAAGTACTTGGACAGTGAATTAAGCCATGGATATCGTGAAGAAGCCCTTTTCAAAGAACAAACAGTGAATGGTCTTAGCTCAATAGGTTGCAGAGAGAATAATGCCCTGGTCATGAGTTTTGTGATGGGACCTAAAAGGCGACTGGCTTTTTGAAAGGATTGGAGTAAGAAGGTTTATGAGGAATATTAGGAATCATTCTGTTTGTGTTTGAGATGGTGGTAACATAGTTAGGAGACATTAGAGAGACAGCTACAGATATGATACTGAACCAAGCAAGAGGACTAAATTTTTAGTGTAATGTGGCACCCAAAAGGCTAATGTTGCTTTTGGCTGTAGCACATTTTGAGTAATTTCGTCACTGAATGGGAGAGTGGCAGCTCCTCTATTGACATGAGTGAAACCTATTCTGAAATGTTCTCTTCAGTTTGGGGTGTCTGGTTACTAAAAATAAGCCAGCAGGTCAGATCAGAAGGAGCATAGACAGGAATTCATAAATGATCAGGCCAAGAACCCTGGTTAATTTCAACTTGAATGAGAGGGGGGGGAGGGAGAGAATTTGTTCAAAAGGGAGCAAATGAGCAACTAACACTTGAATGTCTCAACTTGGTAAAGAATCTAGAGGGCTGGCCTTGAAGCCAGGTCTGTTGAGCATTCAAATCCTGCTCTGCTTTAAATATGTAATGACTGTGTGATCCTGGGCAAATCAAAATATCTTTCAATTCTCTAAGGAGTTCTCAAAGACTGTAAGCTGTGGAAAAGGAACTGGCCTGATTTGATAGAGACAATTTCAAAACCTGGACATTCTCTTGAATAAACAGGTATATGGGAAAGTGGTTTCGTTCTGCTATGTGCTAGTGGTTTTGATCCTGAGAGGCAGTTTGGTGGCATATTGGTCAGAGAACAGGTCTCAGTGTCAGAAAGATGTGTATCAAAGCCCCTGAAGCACACTGGTGGTATTACTTAAACTTTCAGTTTCCCAGATGATTTCTAAGGCTATAATTTGCAAATCAGGTACTGGGAAGTATTGGTAGAAAATATTTCCTCAACGGAAGTGTGTCATACATGCCAATTAAATCACAGTTCTTTTTTAAAAAATGATATTAACTTAATATGATCTGGGGGGAAAGTAGGTCATACACTAGTGTCAAAATAGGCTTAATCTGAATATATGTGTAAAGCCTATATCAAATTACACACCATCTTGGGGTGGGGGAGGGGAGAGATGGGGAGAAAATTTGGAACTTATCTAATGGACGTGAATAATGAAAACTAAAATGAAGTCAATCAAATTCTTTTTAAAAAGTAGATCATATGCCAAATAAAATATTTTGGCAAAGAGTAGTGTAAGCACCTCCCAAGGTAGATTATGCATTGATGCATGAAGATAAAACATCAGAATGTATTCTTTTTCAGAAGTAGCATAGGGGCCACTAGGTGGTGCAGTGAATAGAGCACCAGCTCTGCAGTCAGAAGGACCTAAGTTCAAATCCAACCTCAGACACTTAAAACTTACTCGCCATGTGACCTTGGGCAAGTCATTTAACCCCAATTGCCCTGCCCTCTCCCCTCCATAAATAAAAAAAAAAGAAAAAAGTTTTAAAAAGTAGTGTAGTTGAAAGCTATTTGGTCTTGGAGGATATATGTTGCTTCTAAGACTTACTAGTCATGACCAAAGGGCAGGAGACAAATTGCCTTAAATAATGGGTTTACTGTAACTTCCCCTTTTCACAATATTCCACATTATATCAGTTATTTAAAAGAAGGTTTTTATTTTATAACCTAATATGTACAGAGGGATAGTCTTGAGTTCAGGAAGACTTGGGTCAAATCCTTCTTATTCCCAAATATCAACTGCATGGTGATAGGCAAATCATTTAGGATCTCAGAAAGTTGTTTAGTGAGGAAAGCTCTACCAACATGAGTGTAGACTGGAGGACGGCATCCATACCAGTGAGACTCTATACAGATGAAATCATACATCTAGTTCTAAGGAAAAAGAAAAAAGAAATGAAAGAAGAAAACCTACCCCAAATTTGTAGACCTGCATTATGTTGATCTAGCTAAAGGTACATTAAAATCCTATGTTCTTGCTTTTCCTGTCTCTTCTCCTAACTCATCATTCCCAATGGGGGAAAATAAGACATCTGTCTATAGATTTCTAGGTATTTCATTTGTAAGTAGATACTTTCCCTCAAATAGTAGATAAAGTATTATACCAAATAAACTGGCAGTCAGCTAGGAAAAAAAAATCACCAACACCCAGGTGCTACTGGGTATGAACAATCACTGAAAGAGAGGCAGTATTTTAGGGATTTATAAACATAAAAATGTTCAACATGATACTAAAATATGTATGACCACGTATAGAATCTCATTCCCATATTGAGATTTCCCTCCCTTGGAAATGTGCCCTGTGGAATACCTTCTACCCCACAATGATGTGACTATGTATTACACATAATTCATAAAACTTAATTTCACTTTAAGAGGCAAATGAATTGAGGGAAGAAAAAAAAAGATCTGACCTGCAAAATGAAGGTAGAAAAGGAGAGTGGCATGTTTTACAAATCTTGGAACATTAATATCCTGTTCTACATGAAGTTCAGTGATGCTTTTACACCACCTCCACCCCTAACCTTTATACCCATCATTGACATTCAACAAGTATTTTACTCACCAGATATAGCCAAGAAAATCAATCCTCCCAATATCCTTAGTACTTTGAAGTTTTATTGAATTAGGTTTTTTCATCTTATCAGGGAATTGCTATATTGAATAAAAATGCATTGATACTCAATCCCCTCCTCTGGTCATTTAGTCAACCTGCAGTCCTCCCACAATCCCTCCTCTCTATCCATCTCTCCTATTAAATGTAGAAACTATTTTTCAGCAAGGAGTTCTGAATGTCATTATTAATCACCTTCAGAGAAAGGAGCTATGGCAGGGGTAGAGAAGAGAGTGACTCATCATAGAAATGAAACTTCACCTAGTCAGAGAGACTCAGAAACTCTGGATTGATCAAGGCAAGTGAGAGCTGGGAGTGAGAATGAGTTCATTTCCCTGTGTTGCATGGGTGTGTGGGGGGGATATTAAGAATGACTGAAGTCCTAGAAAGAAATCCTCAAAGGTGACTGCAGACTTCCAAGGATTTGTCTTGACCTTACCTGACCTCCTCATTTAATTCTAAATATTTCAAGAGCTAGATAATGGATGGATGGATAGATAGACAGACAGACAGACAGACAGATAGATAGCTAGATAGACAGAAATATACATACATACAAACATATATTACATAGAATCATATAAATACATAGATATACTGATAGATGTACACAGATTATGTGTTGTTATAACTTTGCATTTTACATATATACATATGTATGTATGCACACATATACAAGGCAGATTGAGAAGAAAAAAAATGCATCCATTTTTCTTTTCCATAGTCCTTGAGGTAATCTTCATAAAAGTCCATATATATATATGAATGATAATAGCTCCCATTTGTACACAATGTCCAAAAAATCTTAGCCCAACTTCAAAGTTATTGAAGCTTAAAATTGCCTTAAGTCTTTGGGGAGACCCTGGAAAGGAATACAGTGACCCAAGTTGTTGTCTACATTATTCTATTTGATTAGTAGAGAAACCTTGTATGACATCAGTGTTGTTATTATCACCATTTTAAAGATGAAAAACCTGAAGGCAGATAGAGGCTGAGTGAA
>CM053596.1:251538733-251552260 GCA_028646575.1 Pseudocheirus occidentalis
TCCATCCCATACACTTTCCCTCTATGTTTTGTCCCTACCCCTATTGGAGTACTGTTACTTTATGGCACAAGTATTAAGTAAATGTTCTATCTACATATTTCTCTTTCCATCTGTCTTTATGTCTGTTTGTCTATCTCTTGTGTGGATTAATGGAGAATTTATATATTTAAGAGATTAAAACAGAAGATAGAAGCCATGGAGGACACCGAAGGACACATCAAAAGTATAACATGAAACATTAATATGGTCAGTAGTGCTAAATTTCAGAATGAAGGGAGAAAAGCTAAGCACAACAAAAAGTGTTTGTTTTTGCTGGATTTTGTTGTTGTTCATTTGTTTTAGAAACTTTGAGGGAAAAGAGGAAGAGACAAGAGATATCTTTACTGAGGGAAGATAGGATGCTGCTAGCTAACAACAAGGAGCAGGTCGAACTGTTCAAGTCTTAGTTTTGGTTCTGTGTCCTGTGCCAAAAAGAATGACCTTCAAATTGAAAAGGACAAAGTCAAAAAACCCAAGAGGTTACTAATCCCTGAGATAAGTCAGGACAAAATAAAGAAAAAAAAGTTAGTACTGTACTTGATATATGTAAGTCACCTGGTACAGAGGAATGACACTTGATGCTAGAAGAATCGGCAAATGTGATTACTGAGACATTGCCATGATATGTCAAAAGATAAGAATAAAAAGGTATTGTGTATATGGAGAAGGGCAAATGTCCTGCTCTAAAAACAAAACAAACTAGTGATTCCAAAGAGTTAGCATGGCTTCACTAAAAAGAGATGATTGCAAATTAATCCTATCTCCATTTTTATAAGGTTCTAAAATATTAGATCAGAAGAAATTCAGTAACTATAGTTTATCTGTATTTTATTATGCATATATGCTTTCATGCTGTTCTTATAGAAAAGATAGAAAAATAGGTAATCAGAGAGTGCAAGGAGATAAATCTGGATATGATTGAATAGATGAACTAAAAATTAATTAATATCAAATAGGAATGAATCACTTGTACCATGCTCCAGAGATCTTTGTTTGATCCTGTACTGCTTCACATTTTTCATTAACTTAGATAAAGGAATAGATGGCCTACTTATCAAATTTGCAAATGATATAAAGCTGAGAAGGATAACTAAGACAATGGATAAGAGATACAGGAGTCAAAACGTTCTTGGATCAAATCTGATGAGATGAAAATTTACATGGATTAATCTAAACTGTTATAATTAGTTCAAAAATTGACTTCACAATTACAAAGAGAGTGAAGGAATGGTTAGGAAGGAATTTATCTGCAAAAAAGTGAGAGTTTTGGAGGCCTGCAAGTTCAATAAGGGGCAATGGTGAAATATGGCAGTACAGCTAATGAGATGTTAGGCTGCAATAATAGAGTCAGAGTTTCCAGAAATAAGGAGGTGATCATACTAGTGTTCCTGGCCCAGATCAGAACACATCTGCAATATTCTGTTTCATTCTAGATACCAGAATTTAGGAAGTATGTTGGTGAACAGAAGAATATCAAGAGAAGAGTAACACAATGGTGAAAGACTTTACTCTAGTTAATGGAGAGTCTATTGGAGAAACCCAGTTCTTTAGCTAACAAAGTGAAGACTTGGGTGGGTTGGTAGGGAAGAAGGTTGGAACATGATACTTGTTTTCAAAAATTGGGATGATAATTCAGAAGAAGCATTAAGAATCTTCTCTTTGGCCCCAGAGTACAGAACTAGTAATAATGACTAGATGTTGTGAACATGTAAGTTAAGGCTTGATGCCTTCCTAACTTTAAGTTACTAAAAAATCAGATGAAATATCTATGAAGAAAAAGGTGAATTTTCCCTCATTGAACTCTGCAAGCAAAGGCTAGCTAACTGACTATTTATTGGATGCATTATAGTAGATGTTGTTGGGAGGGGAGGGGCATGGGCTAAATTTGAAAATAATTGGATAGACTAAAAATCAATATAAAATTGGAATAAATCGCATATCATTGTTCTTTTTCAATTCTGAAATTCAGTGATTCAAGTTCCATCTTATTCATTTATATTTTGCTTATCTGTCTCAAATTTTCCCATTAATAGCTTCTCCCTCCATTTTCTAGTTTGGTTCGCCTCCCCCAATTATCCTCCTCCATCCCTAGTTCTACAGTTTCCCCTTATCACATCTGATCACAATGCCTCTGTCACTTCAGTGTCTAGGAATCTTGAGACATTAGGGACAAGTGGCACTGAGGCTAGTGATTGCATAGACTCTAAAATAAGATAGAAATGAGGGTTAGGAATGTTAACAATAGTAAAAGATTGAGGAATCAGACTAGACAAAGGAAGGATATGGAGAAAGAGCAATGGATAGGGTGAAGCAACTTCAGACTGAGCCAAGGGGACTTAGATAAACATTTCAGGCCATATTTAGTGATAGACTATACAAGACTGAAGAGTGGGGATAATATAATATTTTTTTAATTGCAGCTAACATTAATTAACATTTAAAATATTGTACAGTATTTTTTTTCAAAGTAAACTAGCTAAATGTATTAACTTATAAAAAACGTTATAACTTTGACATCTTGAAAAACTGAACATGCAATACATGCTTCATTTGCTAATACTTGCTTTTTGGCCAAGATTTAGCATTCAGTTCACAAGATTCTGATATGTATCCTTTAATTCTTCATCATGAAACTACAAGTCACATTAGATATTAAGTCTACCTTTGATAAACAGTCTATTTTTCTAAGTTTATTCTTGCTTAGAGCCCACAGCTAAGTCTCTAGGCCATCAACTCATATTTATCTTCAACTCTTGCAGACATTTCTTAACCTTTCTGATGTATGACGTGTTGCAAGGTTGTATTGGTGGATTCCATCTTCATTTGAGAATTTCTATAATCCAGAACAATTCTGCTTCTTAATACTGTAGATAGCACTTTAAAATCTTTTATGTATATTATTTTATTTGGGCCTCATCACAACACTGTTAGGTAGGTATTAGACATGACATAATCTTCATTTTATAGATTAGGAAACTGATTCTTTATGAAGTTAAGTGATTTGCCCATTAGTACACAGTAAGAATTAGAACTGGGGTTTGAACAAGTAATTCCTGATTCCAAGTTTAATATTCTAGCTTTTATGCTGTGCCCTGCCAGTCCAGGGAGAAGCAGAAGTGCTGTTTCCATAAGGAGAAAGTGAGTAACAAGATCAGTTGGAGTGGGTACTTATAAACCGCAGGGAAAAGTTATAGTGAGGACTCTAAAATTATTCATATCAGAGAGCTGTCCAGTGGCACAATCAGGCCAAGATGTATCTGGAGGGAGGGGAACAATAGGATTTGCAGAGCCTTACGGATACTCCTTACAGATTTCTGGACTGTTGCATTAGCTTTCAGGTGAATGAGGAAGTTTGGCCAATCTGCAATGTTTAGAGTGTGGTATGAACACTGGGGCAGGGTGGGAGGTGGGGCAGAAAAAGAGAAGGGGAAGTAAGTAGTCTATGAATGACTTACTGGAATGCGTTTTCAGAGCAGATTAGGGAAGATAATCTAATGACATTTTATTTTTCGTTTTTGAAATCATACTTCACTGATCCAAAAATTAAATTGAGAATGTATTACAATTTAAAATACGAGCATGCATTTGGATAAAATTTAATTGCTTCATTAAGATTATTTTAATATTAGGTATGTATGATTTCTACAATATTTTCTAAGTATAAGAGAGGTAAAAATAGTATCAACAGAAAGGAAAAAAAAGTGGAGTAAGTGGAATGGGGAAAGTGGAAGGAGAAATGAAACCGAATATATTGCATTGACCAGTGAACTGCCTATTTCTGGGACTCAGATTCAGATTTGATATTCTTTTTATTAAAAACAGAGTTCCTTTGAATTAAGTCACAACATTTTGCAAGCTAGCTCAATATGTGTGATAACACCCTTACCATTTATTGAGAAGGAAGTCACAACATGGAACTGGCATACAGCACAGAGTGTTGGACGATGACTGACATCAACAATTTTGCAAAAATCTGTGTGTAAGGTCCAATGTGTTTTTTTTTAATCTCTCAGATTTGCTCTGTTGCCTGGTTTGTAAATTCTTGTTAGCAAAACTGTTCAAGTGGGGAATAGGATTAGCAAGAAGGGAGAATTGATGTGGTTGCTTTATAATTATCACTAGAAACAAATACATGGTATGCCTGTGCTGCAAAGGGGCCTGTACACACACACACACACACACACACACACACACACAGTGCCTTGTTATGGAGGAATCCCTTTCTTGAATATCCTTCTTGATCCTTCCCTTTCTCTCAAGTTCCTCCTCCTTGATCTGCCAGGGAGAAATGGTGTGACCACTAACACCTAAGAAAAATGACTTGGTACCTTGGTTAAGACATCTCATATTAAAGTATAATATTATTAGGTTACGTATCACAGAGGAGCTAAAATTCAAAGCTATGTTCCTTGTTATTCAATTGCTTTAATAGGGAAGTCACCAAACTCTAAAGCATGAATTTCCCCCCTTTTGTCTTTCTGAAAACTGAGGTATAAGAGGGTTAAACTGGAAGGGGGGGCCTTAGAAATCCTTTCTTCAATTCATGTTTTACAGATGATGAAATTAAGACTGAGAAAGAAAATTTTACTTATCCAAGGTCACATGTAGAATTCAAACTCAGAACTTCTGACTATTTATTCAGCATTTTTCCTACATTATGTCACTATTGGTTTGTGAGGATACATTTTAGAATTTTTAAAAATTATTTTGTATGCATAAGGATATGAACCTGTGATTTCATAATTGTGCAGTACTGTCAGGATGAAAACTGGCTTCAATAATGAGGGTCTGCAATGCATCTGTTGCAATTAAATTTTAGAGAGTTGCCTACAGCACTGAGAGGTTAAGTAATTTGTCCACAGTAACATGATAAGTATTTGTAAGAGACAACACTAACTTAAATCTACTTTCCCTGGATATTTTTATCTAAATGTAGTACTTTTTAAATAATTGGCTTAATTCATCAAACTCCTTTTCTGCCTCAGTGACTCAAGTGATACTTAATGCCCTGTAAGAGTTTCCTGAGAAATCTAGAGCAGCAAAAACTTCCAGATACCCATGCATCTCAGGGGAGATCAGCCACTACGGACATCCTTGAATGACATGAGAGAAACCTGAGAAGACAATTTATGTATCTATATACCTATAAAGACATGTACATACATATGTGTATATAGTCTTAACATTTCAAAGGTCATCTCTCATTCCAACTCCTACCCAAATGATCAATCCAATCTATATCATGTCATCTAACTTTTTGAAAACTTCCAGAGATTTGACATTCTATGCTCTCTTAAACAGTCTATTACTTTTCACTGAAACAAAAAAGTACCTACTATATACACCCCACATACAGCTAAATCATGATTAGTGTGAATAGTTCATCGAGTGAAGTGGTCACATTATCGAATTTACATTACTTGAAGGTATAACTATGTGAAATATGATTCTATCCCAATAGAAATAGTACAATTTTTTTTAAGTGTCCAATCCTCAGGACTCATTATTTGTACTAATCAGGACCTAGTTCTATACTACCTTCCCTATCACATGTTAGAATTAGAGAATTTTAGAATTGAAAGACACCTTTCAGATAATTTTGCCTGATGCTTTTATTTTACAGATGAGGGAAATAAGGTCCAGAAAGATACACACATTAGTTAAAACAAAGTCAAAGAAAATTTTAATGCTCAGCTTTTCTGATTCAGGATACATGGTTCCTTTACAATTCACAGAGCGATCACTCAAGGACTCTAGTCGGGCCTAATCTGATCAAGCCGACCAACACAATCCCAAGGAAGTTGTTTTGTCCTTGGAAAACACCACCACATTCAGCATCATAGCATAATTCTAACAGGCCACAAAAACTCCACTTTATTTAATTTATTAATAGTCTGAACCATAGCTTCTAAACCCACCCAATAAGATATAAAGGCAAATAGTAGAAAGAGAAACAACCTATTTTAGCAAAATATTTATGGTTCTAGTGTTTCAGTGAAATACATAAAATGGTTATTTATTTTAATAAATATTTTATTATACCTATTTTAGAGATAGTAGAGGTGAGGCCTAGAGAGGTTATATTCTTTTCCTAGTCTTAATAATTGCTGAAGCTAGAGACAGATGACAGGCCTAGTCCTCAGTTCTATCATGTATCCATGAACTTACAATAATTATGACCCATGTTATGGGGATAACACTACCATTTTACAAAGGGATCTAAGTTTGAATTCTGGCCCTATCACATAATAGTTTTGTGACCTTGAACAGGCAACCTTGTCCACAATTTCCTTACCTGAACATGAGAGATTTAAACTATAGATTCTTTTAAGAGTTAAATCATCAAACATATGTATATATATATATATATATATATATATATATATGTGTGTGTGTGTGTGTGTGTGTGTGTGTTTGTGTGTGTGTATGTATATTTGTATGTGTATGTATATAAATATATAAGCATATTGTATAGACAAAAACATTAAACATTTAATTTTTTTCCTTGCTCATGCCTTCCATCAGTGTTCTAGAATAAGTGAGAGTTGGTTATAATAAAACAATCCTATTCAGAGAATTTATGATTAACTAATTGACAATTATAAGCTTGGAAATTTTAATTAGGTATTTTGATCCCAAGTAATACTAACAGAAAACTGTATTTCATATCCCCTGTTGGACCTAACAATATAAGTCAAAGGCTAAAGGGAGATAAGTTCAGGTCAAGAGATGATCATGAATTCTAATTCCTGTCAACTTTAGTTAAGTGTTTTAGTGAATATACCACTTGGTCCTGTCAGTTACATGGTCCTTTTAATTGTAGTGAAATATTTTTAAAATAATTTTTCGGTATAAATATCTAGCAAAATCTGATTCTGACCCTTTTACTTGTTTTATGGTTGTTGAGGTGTATTTAGGACAGAGGGTTTAAGATGTTAGGCTCTAAAAGTCATGTCACCTAGTTCCCTATGCTAATATAGGTCTAGAGCCTATTCCTCCCTTTACTCTGACATTTGAAGAACAGCTCATACTCTCAAAGTATTTTATAATTAATAAAACTTTCCTATTTACTAAATAGTACAGGTATTTTCTTTTTTTTTTTTGGAGGGCAGTTGGGGTTAAGTGACTTGCCCAAGGTCACACGGCTAGTTTTTTGTGTTAAGTGTCTGAGGCCGAATTTGAACTCAGGTACTCCTGACTCCAGGGCCAGTGCTCTATTTACTGTGACACCTAGCCACCCCTCTAGTACAGGTATTTTCATACCCATTTGACAGATGAAGAAACTGTGTGCAAGAGAGGTAAAATAGTTTATTTCAGTCTTCACAGCTAGTCACTAGAAATTCTGAGACTAAGTTAGAGATCCCATAATTCTCAATCCAATTTTCTTTCTAAACACATAAAGCATTATTTCTCAGTCAGTATTACATGGTACCCTGGGATTTTAAACAATGAGAATACAGATTCTGTGAGAAAATGTCAATACTCTGCTCCATAAAATATTAAATATGAAATTGTGAATGTGTCAAAATACTTATTTCATATAACAATTTTAACAACTAAAAATAGACTCAATTTTGTCTATCATACTCAAAAATTTCCCCTGGACGCCTCTTTATTTTGATGATATTCCATACCATCAGTTCCTTTGAACTAGCATTTATGTGCTTGATCAATATTTCAAGGTAAAAAGTGTCCTGTGGCTAAATTGGTTTGGGAAATGTGTCTCTAAGGATTAACCCATTAAATCATTCATGGCTTAACGCAGCACAGTGTCACAAAACACAGAGCTTGGATTCAGAAAGTCTGGACTCAAATCTAAGCCCTGCCTCAGACCAGTTACATGACTTTAAATTGCGCACCATCCTTTTCTGAGACACGTTTCTCCTCTATAAAAGGAAAAAGGCTAGACTAGATAATCTCAAAGATTCTCGAATCTCTCTTCAAATCTGGCTTCAGATTTAGTATGCTGGGACCTGTACTGACACAATATCACTGACAAAACAAGGGAGAATATATTTGTATATGCACATAACAGTGATAAGAGAGAGTTTCAGCAAATGTATGACACGTGCAAGTCATGACGTCATCTTGTTAAGTCACTGGTCCTCTTTGAAAACAAAGGTCAAACAAAACAAAACAAATACGAAAATCACAATTTTTCATGTGATTCAAAAATGTTATTTATCCTGCTTTCTTTTATAAAGCTTAATATTTAATGTCTCTTCCTTCTTTTCTTTCTTGTTTTTCGTCTCTGGTTGTATTAATAGTTTTGTGCTTTGATTTTTTTCAAGCTGTAGAAAACACTTTTGTTCAACCAAACAATTGACTCTCTTTTGAAATCTGATGTTTGATGTGGTGAGACTTTTTATGATGTCATCTTTTCACCTATGCTAAAAATTAATAGTTTTCCGTTGATTTTTTCAAATAGAAGTTGAAGTTGAGATGGTTTATTATTCTCCTCTAGGAAGATTTCTATAAGGTAGGTTTATAAGAGTTTGTGATATTATTTCTGGGACAATTTCTTCATAATAGCGCGCATATAACGGTTATGGGCTCTCCCAGCAGTCATGCCTGGGGTGGCTAGGTGGCAGTGGATAGAGTACTGTGTTTGGGATGAGAAAGACTCATCTTCATGAGTTCAAATCTGGCTTCAGACACTTGTTAACTGTGTGACTCTGCGCAAAGCACTTAACCCTGTTTGCCTCATTTTTCTTATCATAAATTGAGATGGAGAAGGAAATGGCAAACCACTCCACTGTCTTTGATAAGAGAACCCCAAATGGGATCATGAATAGTTGGACATATCTGAAAATGAATGAACAACAAAATAAAGGTTGCCTAGAACATCTAATTATAATAATACAATGAGATTATGTGATATATAACACCTTATATATTATGTAATTATATTAGAGTAATAAATATAATATATAATAATGATATATTATATATAATCAGATTATATTAATAAACATAATATATAATATTAATGTATGCAAATATATTATACATAATATAATTAGATTATATTAATAAATATAATAATAACTCACAGTTCTAGACCACTTTCAAGTTTACAAAGTACTTTCTCCACAAAATCCTTTGAAGTAAGGAGCGCATTATTGATTATCTTATTAAACAGATAAAGATAAGAAAAATTGACTTGCCCAAGATCATGCAGCTAGTAAGTTTCTGAGCCCAGTTTGGATCATCTGATTCTGAAACCAGAGCATTTTCCACAATCATCTGAGCTCTTCTCTTTTCATTTAAAGCTACTTGTATCTAATCTCAGGAGGATATAAAACACAGAATAACCTTACATGAAAAACATGATGAAGAATAAAATGGTTTACCCAATAATGTGACAGATTAGTCCCTTGCCTAACATCAGTGATTCTCTAACTAATTAACATGCATCAGGAGAATTTTTTTTTTAAGAAGCAGACTCTTAAGGACTTTGCCCATGCAGTTAATAACAAAATTCCAGAAGTATGTTCACATCATTTTGATAAAGATTTTAAGGGATTTAACTAGCTGAGCTTCAAAAGTCAGGTCTGTGCTCATGAAAATACTTTCCTGAACACTAAGAGAAAATAAGAGCATCAGGCTTTACAGACTGTGTTCAGTTATTCTTGCAACCCCTGGACTCTCTCCCTTGCAAACACTGGTAATGTGCCAGACTCTGACACAGCTTGCCTTGCAAACACAGGCATTGTAGCCAAGGATTCCAGGACACGAGAGGCATCTCTAAGTACCCAAGTCCTTTCCATTAAAGCACAGATGATACTCGTTTGGTACCCAACCAGGGCAGTCAGTATTGAAACATCTGGAATGCTTCCCATGCAAACACAAGAAAAGATGTCCGGTAAGTTAGTGCATTCTCCTGGAATCTCTTTTCCTTTGCCTATGGTTTACTCACTGCTTAGACAACAAGGATATAATTGGTTAAGGGTCTCCCTAATAAATGTGTGCTTATTTGCATTTGCTATGTCAAGGTAATGTACATAGTTAGGGGCCTGCTGTGGAGGGAGATGGCAGGGGGAGTAATCATTATTTGCATATTCCTGGTGAATCCTAAGATTTACTTCCATTTTGTCTTGAACAGGCCAATCTCAGACTATAAATTGAAGAGAAGATGATTATCTGCATTGCTAGAGGAAATTTCCTTATCTTAGAGACCCTTAAACTGATGAAATCCAAAAAAAAGCATCTATATAAAGAAGGCTCCCAGACCAATAATCTACCCATTTCCTATTTGCTCATATTTCTTGGACAAGACTCCATCAACACCTCCCACATATTCAAGTTCCTTTTGCAGATTTCCCCCATCTCCATTAGATCATAAGCTCCTTGAGGGCTGGGACAGTGTTTCTTTTTCATTTTTGTATCCCCCATACTTAGCACAAATGCATATCGATTGACTAAAACCACACTGATTCCTAGACCTATTCCTTGAAGAGGGGACCTGAAAGAGTTTACTGAAATTCAAAGGGGCCCACAAAAAGTTGGATACCTCTGCTGGAGACAAAAGAAGGGTAAGATCTGATAGGAAATTACAGGATCAACTAATTCAACTGCCTTGCATTAGAGACTATGAAATTAAGGCTCAGATGGTTTAAGTGACTCACCCAAGGCCTCAGGGCTAGTAAGTATCAGAATAGGTCAGGTCTTATAATGCTAAGTATAGTATTTGTTCCTCTATATCATGCTGCCTTCTGTTCCTAAGATATCCTAAAATTTTCCCTATAAAAGATGGCATTTTATTCTGATTTCTGAGGTTATTCCATCACATGACTGTCAGGGAGATGGTGTCAGATATACCCTTCTCTCCTTTGCTGAAATAACTCATACTTTTCAACCAAAATAAAATGTCTCCCATCCTGCTATAAAGTAAATACTGAAATAAGATGAAAGGCTGTATCTAGAAAGAATGGGACTTTAAATGCCTCATACTTTGATTAAAAATGCTTTTGTCAATTACAGATTGATTTTTGCAGCTCATTATGGTGATGGATGTTGGAACCAGAGGACGTGGTATTTTACCACTCAGCTAGGAGAGGGTGAAGGAGAAAGCACAATTATATCCTAGCACTCACCCATGTTCTAGTACTGACCTAATGGGCAATACTGGGATAATTTGGGGAAAAAGCATCATCAGGAATGGCTAAAAAAAGAAAAAGAACTGAGCCCTTAGAGGGAAGAACACTTTTCAACATATATTTCCTGGCAATCTGCTGAGATTGGCACCACATGGTAAGTAGCACAAAGCATGATCAGCTGGGTTGTTAAGTAGGCTAGAATGCTTAGGCAAAGGCAGAAGTTAGGAATGTGCCAGTGGATGTGTAAATCAATCAATCAATCAATCAACAAGTATTTATTTAGTAAGTATCTATTATACACTAAGCATGATGCTAGGTAGTAAGAAGACAAAGACAAAATTGAAACTGTTTTTACCCTCAGGAACTAACATTTGGAGCATATGTGTGGAAAGCAACATGCATATACCTTATGTGTATACACACAGTGATTTTGTGGGAGGTGGAATAGAGAGCCAAAAATTGCACGTTAGCTAAGCTTTGAAAAAGCAACAGCAGCTAGGGATTCTAAGTAAAGGAAGGGAACAAGGAATGCATTCTAGGCAGAGGAGACAACCTGGTCAAGGGCACAGGAACTGGAAATGGAGCTCTGTGTCTGAATGGTTTCCAGAAAGACAATTGGGCTAGACTTTAAAGTACTAAAATGAAAAAAAAGGTATAATAAATTCAGGAAAGATGGATTGGAGGCAGATGGTAACGAGCTTTAAGTTCCAAATGAACAAGGTGTGGTTGATCCTCAAAGTAATTGGGAATCACTGGTATATATTGAGCAGGGAAAGGACTTGATCTGTGTTTTGGAATAGCTTTGGCAGTTGTGTGGAATCTGGACTTGGGAGAGAAAAGAATTGAGGTAGACAGATCGATTAGGAGGTGACATGATGGGAACCAGGAAGGAAGCCATGTTAGTAGTGAGAAGAGGGTAGATACAAGAGATTTTATAGAGGCAGAGTTGACAAGACTTGGCAACAGATTATCAGATGAGTGAAAATGAGGGACTGAGGATGACTCCAAAGTTGTAAACTTGGATAACCTGAAGGATGTCAGTGACCTTGGAAAAAAATACATTAAAATATATACCGGTATGCACAAACACACATGTATATCCACATACATCAACATAAAGTGTAAATTACGTAACCAATGTATTGTAGATGTGTCTATGGAGTAGAATGTGTATTGATAGATGCACAAAGACACATTATTGAAAACCAATCTTGAAACCCTATCATTAAACAAATCTCAAAATATTTGAACAAAGCCTATAGAGATTAATGCTGTTATTCTTTTATGCACCGGACTCGTTCTTTTGCAAACATCTGTGTGTGTGTGTGTGTGTGTGTGTGTGTGTGTGTAAATTTACATAAATTATTGCATCATATTAGTTTCAGGGATATGTTGTCAAAAATACCTTTCTTTCCCTTGACCTATATAGTACCAGGAGCACAAGGAAACCATGGAAGAATAAAATGAGATGAGAAAGAGGTGTAGGAGAGGATGAGGAGAAAGGCAGGTAAAATGGTACTTTGTGTCCTGGTGTGAATTGAGAAAAGAGACAATTGGTGTAGTGGATAGATCAGGAAGACTCAAAGGAAAATTTAGCCTGGAAACTTATTAGCTTGGCTAACATACTTAACTTCTGTCTGCCTTGGTTTCTTCATTTGTAAAATGGTGATGATGATAATAGCATTTACATTCCAGGAGTGTGTAATGTTAAAACAAATTATATAATTGTACAGTGCTGTATAGTTCTTAAAGCACTACATAAATGCTAGCTATGGTTATGATGGAGGAAGCTAGGTGGCTTAGTGGTTAGACTGCTAAGATCTAACTTCAAATCACCCCTCAGATACTTACTAGCTGTGTGATCCTGGGCAAGACATTTCAAACCTCTGTTTGCTTTAATCCTTGGAGAGGGAAATGGCAAACTGCTCCAATATCTTTTCCAAGAATATCCCATGAACAGTATTGGCATGCTATGATCCACATGGTCACAAAGTCAGACATGACTGAACGAAAGAACAACAATGATGTATGCTTGGTTCTATGTGCTTATTCTTATAGTTAATCAGAATATCTCCTGATAAAAAAGAGAAAACTTTGGAAGTCTAAGTATATAGTGTTGAATACCTGTCTCACATTTATACAATGATCAAGATGCATACATTTGGTTGAAAAATCAAAGAAAATTCAGCTTCAGTCATTTGAATGCAAGCTTCTTGAGGGCAGGAACTGTTTTACTTTTGTCATTTTATCTCAAATACTTAGCAGAATGCCTGGCAGAAATAAAATGGTTAATAATTGATTTTTAGCTGCTTAAGACTGACACCAGAGGCCTCAGGACTGGGAAAGGGGAAAAGTCTTTTCAAATTTAAGACTAGGAGGCCTGTCAGCT